>SNQJ01S0158911.1:6453-28389 GCA_010110895.2 Picea sitchensis
AACTTAAAAATATAACTTTAGCTTCATTGACTTCCCCCTTCAGTGTAAGACTATGACCTAGTGGGGGTGCCCAGACCACTGAGTCTCCTCATCACCTCTCTAAGAGGTGGGGGACATTACATCCCAACACCTCCTAAATTTTTTTACACCCTAGATCTAGCTTTCAAACCCTAGATGGTGCACCCTAGCCTTGAGATCTACTCATTTGCTTGGTGGTGGACACTTGGCATAGATCCAAGAGACGTAGGTTTGTCTCTCCAAGTATAAATAGATCTCATTTCTCACTCCCAACACACCATATCTTGAGCTATTGTTATGCTACTTGATTTTACACACACACTCTCTCTCTCTTCCCATTATTTCATTCATTTCCATTCTATGCTCTAGGGTTTTCTCTCCAAGACTTATTTTTCTTGAGTAATAATATAAAGGAGAAACTTTGGAGGAGAACTAGAGGAGCAGTGTGTATGCTTGGTTTTCTTATGCTTATGAGGTAACATTGTAATAGTTTCTTTGGGTGATTGCAACTTTTGATCTTAGGTAAAGTGTTATCTAAGTAGATCTACTAATATGTATGCTTATGGGTTTATCTATCTTGATGTATTAGATAGGATTGAAGTGTCATTTTATATACATGCATCAACATATTATCTCTTGTATGCATATCACTTAAGGAGGTTTTGCAGGTTTATACTTCAAGGGTTCATTGGGAACTCCTTCAAGGAGAAGAGTCTCTTGAAGCACTCATACACTCCATTTCTCTAACCTTTACTCTTCATCTATATTGGTGTTCATACATATCCATTTTTCAGCTAGCATAACATGTTTAGATAGGTCATTTATATCACATATACTCTTTTGTCCTTGTGGAAAGTTCTTGCCCTAAAGGCAAGGGTTTTCCTTAATTTTTCTTGGTTGTGTGTAGCTTTTCTAGCAAGCATAGCTTGCTAGTTTTGCAGGTTTCAGATCTGATTGAGAGGACTATTGGCTGCCAAAGGACATCCACACAACACTATAAGGCCTTCCCAAGGGGTTTGGTAGCTATCTCTCAACCCTACCTTTCATTTTTAGGCATTTTGGTACGTTTTTCCTCCTTTTTCTTGCTTGTTAGTGGTTCACACCTATAGAGGAAGGAGTGGTACGGCCTCGCTCTTTGTGTAAGCTTGTTGGGTAGTATAGATCTAGCTAGGGTTTTCAGTTGTTAGCATTTTGCTCTCCTTTCTAGCTAAGACATGAGGTTTGGAGGTGAGGGCACCTTCCAAACCTAGGCCGTGGGGTTTTTGGGTTTGATCGGTAGCTTAGTTTGTTAGCTTAGCTTATCTCTCTTCCTTCTCTTTAATGGTTTGCCCTAATTGCTAAAATTCTCTAAAGGAACTTAACCTAACTAAGCAACTAAGATATCAATCACCTACCTAGTTGGGAGAGAAATACCCCAATAGGCAAGGCTAAATGTTAGATGATATGATGTGATTAATGTGATCTATGGTTCATTGATATAATTGTTTATGTTTTAGATCTACATCTTAATCCTAAGCCTATTGGGAAACACTTAAGTAACCTAACTAGATCTATCATATTGCTTAGTTTCATTTCAAGCTTATTCTCTTGCACATGGTTTAGATCTTAAATCTTAACATCTTTAAAGTGCTTAACAAGTAATTGGTTCATTCATCTATTGCTTATATCTATTGGAAGCCATTTGCTTGGGCTTGAATGTTAATTGGTTAATAAGGAAAACACACACACTCAGTTTTCTTTCAATCTCTTGAAGGCAAGTTGTTCTTGCCCTAATGCTTTTCTTTCACAGCAAGCTCTTCTTGTGCATGTGATATTCTCAAGTATCTATATTTTTAAAGCCACTTTATTTGCTTTACATGTGTTTATACTCTTAATTGCATAAGCATGAAGCAACACACTTAAAAGCTCATAACAGTTTCGGCCATGTCACTAAATCACACTTAAAAAGTGTCTTAAAATCTTCAATACACTCTAATAATCACCTAAAAGTCTACCTAATCAATATTTATACTTAATAGACTATTTAGGGTACCTTATACCACCATCTTCACCATCTAAAACGGGGCTTGAGGAAAACAACGGAGGGTAGTGGCAGGGGACTGTCTCATGGCGCACCAGGTGTGTGTCCTCTCCGGGAAGTACTCTTGTTTTGGGCTGACCTGTGAAGCTAGGGTGGCAACACTTATTGAGCATCCAATAGTTATTTGGAAATAGGAGGAGGAGGCTTTGGTGAAAGCCTTAATAAAATTTGATAAATATTAAGAAAGCCTAATAATTAAGCCCTAGACCAAACCTAATAAACTACGTGTGGATTTAACAACTAAGAGTGTGGATCATCTTCAATAATCTTTATAACAGTTGTGCTTAAATCTTCTAAATCTTTTGAATATGTTGATGATGATCTCATAAATGTGTTGACGTGATGTGATGCTTTAGTCTTTTCATATCCTGCACACATATAGGTAAAACGTGGTGAGCTTGCTTGTTGTATCTTAGATATTCTTTATTTGTAAATCTTGCATCAAGTACTTTGTGGATATCTCATTTGTGAATAGATATTTTGTAATTCTTTTGTAAGTGCTTGTATCTAATATTAGTTAGTTTAATTGATTCTTTTGTAATCTTGTAAGTAACTTATAATCTACTTGTAACGAAACACACTTTAACATAGTTATTGCTTGCCAATCTTTAGGCACTAGTCTAGTTGCCCTAGGAAAAGGCTTGACTTACATGTACTAACCCTTGCATCTTGCATTGTTGCTTGAGCACCCTAGGATAGATCCCCTCTAACCTTAAGAAATTAAAACTAGCTCCTAGAACACTTTATTCATTTAGTAACTAAGGTCTACCACCTTTGACTTCCCTAGGAGTAAGCCTAGGCCCTAGTCGGAAGAGGTTCAACTCAAGGTGACAGTGGGCTATGAACCTGGGTGTGCCTCAAGGACACACTAAGTGAGTTGGACTTAGCTCCCGCGTTGCAAGTGTGTATAAGGATAATAACACACTCATTATTGAAGTCTGAAATTTGTGCCCTCTCTTGGGTTATTAGATGATTTACTAATAACCCAAGAGAGGGCGCACTTATTGAAGGAGGATTTTCTTAGCATAATTTGGCATTTCTCTTAATGGAAGGTGTTACAACTAGGGTTTGCAATGCTTTTTCTTGATGATGATGTAAGTATTTTTACCAAGAAACTACTTGAATGAATTGTTGTAGTTTTATTTCTTTCATATGTTTTTACATTTTTCTTTGAACAAAACCCTAAGGCAACCAAACACACAAGTAAGTCCTTGTCTCATGTCCCCATTGAAGAATTTTCCAGCCATTGGGTCAGAAGAAGGAGAGAGCCTAGTTGCTACACTCTCATTTCTCTCTTCATTTTTTTGCTGTGTTGCTTTTATAAGCTAAGAAGGAGGCGTATTACTAGAAACTGTAGGTTTTATACACTTTGGGCGATTTTATGGGGTATGTTAGGTAGAGCCTTGTTGTAGCAACACTTTGCTTCATCAAACCTTCTTGTCTTGGTTTTATGCTTCATCTTGACTAGTGGTGATTGCCATTGAGTTAAGGAAGGAGGAGAGAGCACCAGGCCCTGGTTCTACTACCAAGGTGAGCCTCTCTCCCTAGGGTTTTGACTTTGAGGGCCTTGTATGACACCTCAAAGCTTCTCCCCCTAGTCCTTAGCCGTTTTACCTTTGCCTCCTTTAGCTCTTACGTCTTTCACTATTTGACTCAATTAACCCTAAGGCAGTCAAGACCCCATCGTTGAAGTAGACTTGATCCCGCAGACAACTTTCAAATATTAAGATCAGAGCCCTATTCTAACCTTAGCCTAGAACTAACCTTCTAACTCTATATTTTGTCATCATGTTTAGCTATAACTTCATTGGTGCAGCTAGCGTCTTCTTTGAGAGCAGACAGATGAGTGTTTATGTGTCCTAAAGGCAGACCCATTGTAAATCCTGATGTATAAAATGAATTATAGAAATATGTATTTATAGGATGGTAGGTAAGTTTGTATAAATTAGGTGGAAGCATGTGTTTGTTAGGACAAAGAGCCTAAGGGTTGGAGGCCAAAGGCATGATTTTGCACTTACAATAATATGCGGCACATTAATAAATATAGACAACATCGTCTTAGAATAGACCACGATGAATGGTGATGGGAGGTGAGAGCTTCCTGAGGAGTGGGTAAGGGATTATGGGTTGGAAGGTGGGAAGAGGGCTAAGTGTGTTGACCTGAGGCCAAGCAGAGGCAAAGCAGGAATAATATTTTATTATTGGCTAAAGACACATGAATTATGTGAGTGTGACATTTTATCTTAAGTTTTTGGGAAGGGCAGGGAATGCACATGTTAGATGGAGCATACAGATTCCATGGAGTGATAAATGTCAACCTGGTGCATCTTGAATAAAGCCAGTAAGATGATCCATTGAAAGGGTTCATAACCCATTCCATAGGACTTCACAGCGTGTCACAGACTCTGGCAGTGGGACCAGCCAGAGCTTCGAAGGAGACCCTGGAGTAGCTTTTGTGAGGTTAGAAAAGCCCTATGTTTGGCATGGCTCTAAAAGCGGTGTAAATCCTTGCTTTATTGTGAGCTGAGTGAACCTGTGTTGATCCTGCATGGATTTTTTGTCATGCGTTCCCGAGAACCAACACTGTTATACCTTGCACCATTGCTAAGCCTAATTTGGAAGCATGTGTTTGTTTTTTCGGTTGGTTGTGGTGACCACGCAGAGCTAGATTACGCGTGGCTTGATGGCCAGCTTGATTTGTGATTGATCCTGTGTGTGATTTCTCTCTAGGTGAGGGGGGTGGTTGTTGTTGGAAGAGGCTGAGGTTAATGGGGCCTGTGAGCAATTCTCTGGTGGAAGGTTGGCTAGGAAGTGGTTTCTTACCGAGAGAGTATCGGCACCGACTTGAACTTTGAGACTTCTGATGGCTGACTGCGAGACCGAGAGGAGAGGAGGTTATAGATGGAGCATTAACATGAGGGGTATACTCGAGCCGAGCAGACATGCCGGGGAATGAGAGTCTGGTATTAGTGGGAGTAAGATGGCATCTTGGGAAGAATCCCACATATACGGTTTTCTAAGTGTTATTTTCCTGTAACCTCAGCCTAGCTAAGGATTCCTTGCCTTGAGGTGGAGCTTAGTCCCATCTAGGGGGTGACCCATTATTGAGGCATTGACGATGGATCTAAAAATTTGGAGACATGGAAGGCACATGCGTGGTTGGTGGGAATCTACCACTATTTAGAAGATAAGTATCCGGATGATGATGTTTAATCATGTATTAGCTATGTATATCAATTTTAGTAATTAATACTATTGATTGTGTGATTATAGCGATAAATCTTATGTTTACTCACGAGTTTAAGTGAATCTCTTGATTAAATGCATGTTATTACTATAATGTCGGTATGAGTTATATACAAAATGGTGTTATAGTTTTATTTAAAATGATTAAAGCCTTGGTAACTGAAAGGTGGGTGTTACAAATTGGTATAGAGCCAAGGTTTTAGACAACTGAGCCTGAATGGACCCAGGTTAGTGGTCTTTGGACGAGGGTGAAGGAGAAATTGTGTACGGGCGACCAATTTCGGACCTAAAACATGGTGTCAATGGAGATTACTTGTTGGTGCCTAGTAAGCTTAAGAGGTATAGCAGTGTTGTGAAGCCTTGTTAGAGTGTGGACTGTAGCCACAAGGAGAGAGGACTCCACACCAGGAATGATGGAGCCTTAGGATTTGTTCGGGAGGGAAGTCGAGCCGTCGTGACCGTCGGATCTGGATAAATGTGTGTAAGGATTAAAATCCCTTTTGAATTACCGCGAGGTATGGGAATGTGATACGAACTCCCAAAAACCGAAAACTTAGGAAGATCTATATTGTAGATGCAGGAGGAAGGCTTATTCCATCCATCCATCCATTCCATTCCATCCCTCCATCATCCTGTCCTTCCTTTCCATCCTCCATCCATCCATTCCATTCCGTCCATCCATTCCATTCCATTCCATCCATCCATCCATTCCTTCCATCCATCCTCCTCATCCTTCCATCCTTCCATCCATCCTTCCTTCCATCCATCCATCCTCCTTCCGTCCATCCATCCATCTTTGCCTATCCATTCCATTCCATTCCATCCATCCATCCTTCCATCCTCCTTCCATTTCCTCCATCCATCCTCCTTCCATGTCCATCCATCCGTCCATCCATCCGTCCACTCCGTGTCCATCCATCCATTCCATTCCATCCCTCCTTTCCTTCCTCCGTCCGTCCATTCCATGTCCATTCCATCCTCCGTCCATCCATTCCATCCATCCATTCCTCCATTCCATCCATCCATTCCTTCCATCCTCCGTCCTCCGTCCATCCATTCCATCGTCCATTCCATCCATCCATCCATTCCATCCTCCATCCATCCTCCATCCATCCCTTCCTTCCTTCCTTCCATTCCTCCATTCCTCATCCATCCATTCCATTCCTCCATTCCATCCTTCCATCCATCCTCCGTCCATTTCCATTCCATTCATCCATCCATCCATTCATCATCCATCCAGACCATTTCCTTCCTCCATCCATCCACTCTTTGCCTAAGACTCAGAGAATTCAAGTGGGTGACCATGTTTTTCTGAAAGTGAAGACTAAAAGGAGTTCCCTAAAGTTTGGAAGTTACCAAGTTGGCGACAAGATTTTGTGGGCCATTTGAGATCTTGGAAAATTGGGCTAGTTGCATGCATGCTTGCATTACTTTCATCTATGATTGTACATAATGTGTTTCATTTCTTAATAAATATGTACTTGATGCTAATCATGTTATGGATTATAATGTGATTTAGGTGGAACAAGGGTGTCTTACCAAGTGCATCATGGCATATTGAATGGGGAAAAGCAAAGCGACTCAGGAGTCGAGCTATAGAGCTTCTAAAGATCCGATGGATTTTAATAATTACTGATCTGAGGCCGACATGGGAGCAGCCATATGTTATCTGGCTGAGGAATTACCGCATCTTTTTGAAAAATTTGAAAATCTTACTTGATGTTATTAAAGTTGCCTTTGAAGACTGATGCGAGAAATAAGGAGGGGATTGCCAATGTCCCCAATTGATAGTAAATTTGATGTATAAAATGAATTGGAAATATGTGTTATAGGATGGTGAGACAGAAGTTCTTATAAGTGGGTGGGCTTATGTGATTGTTAGGCGAGCCTAAGGGTTGGAGGCCCAACGCCTGATTTTGTACTTGTATGTGTCGCGACACATTAGCAAATATAGACACTGCCGTATGAGTGACCACGATGAATGAGTGATGGGGAGTAGAGCTACTGAGTCAGGCAAGGAATTATGGGTTGGAAGGTGGGAAGAGGGCTAAGTGTTGAGCCTAAAGGGCCAAGCCTAGGGAGCTTAAGAAGTCCTTGAGATAATATTTTATTATTATTCCAAAAATCCACATGAATTATGTGAGCGTGACATTTTATCCTAAGTTTTTGGGAAGGATGAGGGCGCGAAGGGAAGATAAAGTAACTAAAATGGAGCATATGTCTGAGTTCCATGGAGTGACAAAGTGTCAACCACAGTGCATCTTTGAATCAGCTTGGCTAAGATGGAGCATTGAAGGTTCTAAGCCCATTCCATCTGACTGCCTGAGTGTGTACGGATATTTGAGCAGTACGATCGATCCGAGATTTGCAGAGAACCGTCGTGCTTCCCTATGAGCTGAAAAGCCTATGCTTGGCTCTGAAAAACGGTGTAAATCCTCTGTTCTAAAAGCCAAGAATCCTCCGTTCTGATCCGTGGAACCCGTGTCATTCCCAAGTGGATTGTTTGTCACACGTTCCCAAGAACCAACAATGTGATACCTTGCGCCATTGCTAAGCTTGTTTGGGAAGCCCGTATTTGTTTTCCCGGTTGGCTGTGGTGTCCACGCAGAGCTGGACCTACCATTAACTGGCAGCGGTCTGAGAGTTTGATTGAGCCTATGTATGACCTCTCTCGAGGTGAGGGAGGCGGTACATTGATGGAATTGATAGAGTAGGGTTAATGGGGCACACCATGTGAGCAATTCTCTCCAAATTAGGTAGAGTTGGCTAGGAAGTGGTTTCTTCGAGGAGAGTGTCAGCACCGACTTTGGGCTCACAGGACTTCTGATCCGACTGTTAGAGACCGAGGAGAGGAGAGGTTAGCAGATGGGCATGCTTGTGAAGGTGTATACTCTTGGTGGAGCAGGCATGTGGAGAATGAGAGTCTAGTAGTAGTGGAAATAAGATGGCATCTTAGGAAGAATCCTTGGGATTTTAAATTATTTTCATATAAACCTCATTACCTAGAACTAGGTCGGCTAGGGGTGACCCATTGTTAGTGATGAAGCAGTGTGGTCTAAAATTTTGGGAGGGTTCGTGGAAGGTCTGCACTTTGTTGGTGGAGTCTACCACTGTTTCGAATATAAGTATCAAATGATGTTTAATCATGTATTATATTTATATATATCAATTTAATGTTAATACTATTGATTGGTGATTATAGTAGTAAATCTTATATTTATAAAGTTTAATTGAATCTCTTGATTAAATGCATATTATTATATAAATATACGTTATAGACTATATACAAAGTGGTGTTATAGTATTATTTAAGAGCGATTAAGCCTTAGAAGTAATAGAAAATTAGTGTTACCTGATGTTAAAAGGCATTAATCAATGAAATCAATGAGATTTGTCATATTAGGCTATACATCGTTTTAGTATTTATTGAAGAAGTAACAATTACCATTGTTATTTGATAAATATTGACTTGATCAACATTTGTTATCAAATTGCTTATAAATGTATATCGGATAATGGATTGGTTATTCTCTGTGAAGTACTAACAATTGAGCATCTGCATGCTCTCAGAGTTCTTGTTTTTTTGTCTCAGGTAGGTGCATCTCTTTTTGGTTATACTTTATTGGTTGTTTATCCAGACTATTTGCTGGGTGGTGACTTGTGAGGGGAGAATAACTACTTTATCATGTAATCCTTTTCCTTCTCAAACCCAAAGTCATCGGGGATGTCTCCCCCAAGCCTTACCTCTCTAAAGAGAAAGAACCATCCCATTGTGAGGACATTGGATGAGGATTGGTCTACTATGCCGTTGACCTTCAAACCCACAAAGCCTTTTATCTATGCTACAAGTGCAATAACAAGTCCCTAACAAATATTTCGTCTTATGATTAGGCCATACCACTCATAATTCTGTATGTTTTAAATCAACGTACAAGTGTTCTAAATTGATGCTCTAAAAGAGTATTAATGAGTTTCAAATCTGTTGAAACCAAAGCGTTTACTTATAACTTTGAACCTGCAAATTGGATAAGGAGTAAACTTGAAGTCTTGGAGAAATGTCAGGGTTTGAGCATCGATTTGTCTTCTTTTTAAAACATCACCTAGTTAGATTTATGTAATGATGTAAAATAAGAACAAAAATATTTTTGGAGATGGAGTGTCTAGAAAATCCAAGGAAGAAAGCAATGCAATGGAAAGCTTAAAGGAGAATGCTTGAGTTTTGTTTTGTTTTTACTTTAATGGTTTGGACCTAATTTTATTAATGTCTATGTAAAACATAGATTCTGAGTTAAAAATGTTGAAATAATGTAGCTGCCAGAGAGCATTCTTATCATTATTTTGTTATTAGATTCATCCCCATTGTGGATTAAATCATGTCATGTATTATTGATTAAATCCCCATTGAGGATTAATCATGTCATTATAATCATTATTTTTATTGGAGTTAATCCCATTGAGGATTAATCATGTAATCAGTGAATAAGGACCAAATCCCTTTTGGATTGGTCTCAGGAATAAATTACAAAGTCTGAGAATAAATTCATTACTTGATTATAATAGGAAGACCGAGAATTGATTAAAGGTGGGTTTACCCACCCAGTGAAGGTTATTTTGCCAGATGGTGACTCTTCACACGTGCCAGGATTGATATAAATAAGAGGCTAAGCGCCTCACTTCTGAACCACTTCACTTTCTCATTCTCTTATGAGGCAAGCTCTGAAAGTTGCACGAGAGGATAAGAAGAAGGGTGGTTCATCTCTTGAGGAGGACTTTTTGTATTGGTTGGAGTTATCTCTTGAACATTGCTATGGCTATTTATGATAAGAATTTTTGTTGGGTTTTCTTCCCTAGAGGTTTTCCCAGGAAAAATGATAATGTCTCTTATGGATGTGTATTTCTCGGTGATCTTATTTCTTATTATGCTCTTATATTATGAAATGCAAAGAACTATAATAATGGCATAAACATTAACGTAATTATGAGACCAACCTGAAGGAAGCACAATCACAAGCAAGAGGAAAACATCACTGTTACAGTACCCCAAAATTAAGGTTTTGAAAAAACAAGCATTTTCAGCTCCCTAACATCCATAGAAAGTTGCGGCCTCCCCAAGGATCATTTTGGCACTTAGATCGCACCTTTTCAGTGGCTAGATTCTCTTGAAAGTCAAACCCTAGTTTTTTTTTTCTGGTACTTCTGGTACTAGAGTACTAGAGGTACCAAAAGAACCAGTCTATAAATCTGTAGATCATATTTGAAGGGGTAAAGTTGGATTTTCAGAAATTCGAGAAGGCACACCAACTAACTTCGCCTCATTGACGCATCTATCCCACAGATGAAATTTCAGAATTCAAAATTTGAAAAATTAGGTTTCCTCAAACCCTAAAGTTGTAATTCAGGAGTTAGGTCTGAGAACACATTCTTGATTCTGATACGGTTCTATGATTCGTGAATTGAACTAGTTATAATCACCTTGGATTTTTTAGTAATGATTCTGTTGCTACCATTAGGAGCCACTACACCCAAATGTTATGCAGTGTACTCACATATGGTTAATGGATTTAAACCCTAAAAGGTATTTGCGAGGAGAAGGATCTTTTGCCCGCTAGATCCGAGGAAGGATCCTCAAGATCAACACATTCAAAGGAATGATAGAAACCAGGTGTGATTATTATAATATGCATCTATTTGTTATTTATAGAAATTATCTTGTTAGTGTTGCATGTTGAAGCTAGGTCAATCATTAGAAGGATTGAAAGTTGATCATATAACTTATCCTCTAACCTAATCTTTTGTCGAGATAGAATATTGTCTTAGTACAACAAACAAGTTGAAGAAAGTACTCATCACTTGGCATTGAAGGAGACTTTGAAGAAAAACAAGCACTCACTCATGAGGACAAAGGCTCAGGTTTGATTAATCAAGATTCAAGGTACATGACAAAGTGATGACTTTAGTTGAGATAGAAATTGTCGTAAAGTATTCTCACATGTTATTATACTTGATAACATGTGATGATACTTTGTTTGATATGACTAGCATCTCCTCTAAGAGAAACCTTGTGTGTTAGTTTGATTGCCATTGAAGAATGCTTGGTCACAACACTAAGAGAGTGTTGACCATTCGTATTGTATTCCTTACCTTTAATCTTTGCTAAATTATAAGTAATGGCTCTAAAGACTCTTGTGATGAGTGTTAGTGCTATTGCTTTATATTATCAGAAGGATATTATTATTGCTTGTTGTTTGATGCTCGAGGTCACATGAAGGCTTCTCTTGAAGGTTGCAGAATGCAACGTGCTAAAGAAATCATAAATGAAATGATCATAGGTGGAAAGAAGATTAGATCACTCAGTGCCATGATACGCTATTGAAGAATCCATGAGAACTCTGGAAGATTATCTCACATCAACTACAAAAGGCTACCATACATATGCAAAGTTGTCACGGGTTGCAGAACTCAAAGTTGATTAGGAAGGCATATACAATGGATGTACGCAAGGGAAGAATACGAGAACCCTTTTCCAAAGAGGCGTAAGCAAAAGAAGTATTGGAACTCATTCATTAGGGCCGTGTGTGGCCCAATGCCATCATCCTCCATTAATGGGTATGTATACTATGTATCATTCATTAATGATTATTCTACGTAAAAAGACTTGGATATATTTGAAGTGTTCGGCAAGATCAAAGAGGTCAAAGCCTTGATAGAAAACCTTTATGTAGAGGAGAAGATTAAGATACTAGAATTCGAGGATAATGGGAGGAGAATATACCTCAAAAGTGCTTGTGAATATCTGCAAAGATGGTGGGATCAAGATCCCAACAAAGCAGTGTAGCTAAGCGGAAGAAACGGAGAACCATGCTGGAAGCTGAAGATCAAGATCTTCCTATGTGCTTATGGGTAGAAATAATAATGGCGTTGTTTATGCATGACGAGTTATCCCATAGTGCACTTAGGTACAAGACCCCATAAGATATGTTATCCAGAAAGAAGCCAGAAGTAAACCATCTCAAGAGCCTCCCAGGCACATCCGGTATTTATCCATATACCAAAGGAAGAAAGAAACAAGTTGGAACCCTCTAGAAAAAAAGGAATATTTGTGGGATAATATGAGGTATCCAAGGTATGAGAATCTACATACACAGTCTAACCATGTGAAATCAGCCGAGGGGACGTGACCTGCGATGAAGAAGTTGCACTTAAGAATCGAGAAGATGCTCGGCTTGAAGAGGTGTGAAGAGAACCCTATAAATCCAGACGGCCGAGTCGTGGGGAAGTTCGAGTTACCCGAGAACTGTAAAGTCATAGCTTCCACGATGAGGAGACCTCTGAAGATCATGATATCAGAAGTTCTGAGCCTCCTCCGTGACCTTCTCTCCATGAAAGAAATCTTGCTTGGGCAAGAGCTTATTCAAGATGGAAGTATGGTGTTCCAAAAGGAACCACAAGGCAATTGAAGAAACCAAAGCCATTCTCAATTACGACTTTGATGTACAATCTACTTGATAGAGGCCATGTGCAGAAGAAGCCATCGGAAGAATGAATTAGATGTCATGAGATACCAATCCATAATAAAGAATGATATGTGGGAATTTGTTTGAATGAAGAAATAAGGATAATGGTATCATCAAAATGGCTATTCAAGATGGAAACATATTTCTTGATATTGAGAAATATAAAAAGAAAGATTTATTAAGCTCGTGAAAACTTCCCAAAAGGAAGAATCATTCTGAAGAGACATTAGCTCTATGGCCAGACCACTTCGATTGGAACCATTATAGCTCTTGCTGCCGAGATGAAATGGAAGCACACCCAGTGGATGCTGAGAGCATTTTCTGGTGTCATTGAAGTGTATATAAAGCAGCCCAAGGATTTGAGATTGAAACCCAGGGAAGTCTCATCATGGAGTTAATGCCTCACAGTTGAAACAAGCTCGAGGAGCTTGGTATGGTATATAAGACAGTTTCTTGTGAGCTTGGGCTTTACCAAAATTAAAAGCTTGATTCAAATCTCTACTTCAAGATCATGGAGAATGAACCAGTAATATTATTACTATATGTAGATGACTTATTATTAACAGGAGAACAAAATATCATCGTTACCAGATATGAGAGACTTGCCATTTGAATTGAAATGAAGACCAGCCTAATAAAATTACTTCTTGGAGTCTTGAGGTGATATGGTAGAATCAGGAAAGAATCTTCCTTAACGGGGGGAAATGCTGCAATTGAAATCCACGAAGAGATTTGACATGCTCAATCTAAGTCCATGGAATACACCCATGGAAGCAAAGTTGGAAAGGCATTGGTCAATGCCCGTCAGTTGATAGATGCCACTCTTACATGCTGAGACAGTTATTGGATCATTGATGTACACAGCCAGACACTAGACGGACATCTGTTTGTAAGTAGAAACCTTGTGATGGAGTTCAGTGGAGCCCAGGCGTGATGTTCATCTAGTGAAAACATGTGATATGAGGTACCTTAAGGAATTTCAATGGATTATGGTCGGTATGATGGAATCCTTGGCTTCACTCGATTGGATATCTTGATGCAGTTAGGAAGGAAGCGTTGTGACGGAAAAAACACTTCAGGATGTTGTTTTAGGTTGGGATCATCCATGATCTCATTGAGGAAGTAGGAAGCAATCCAATATTACTCTACGACCTGATTGAAGCCAGTACATTTACGCGTATTACTGCGCTGGTACCAAGCTATATGGCTTGAAAGTTGTTGAAAAGCCAGGCTATTTGATTTGGAGATGAGAGAGCAACTTGTGATTCTATGTGACAATCAAAAGGCACATATTAAAATAGCGGAGAATCATATGTTTCCGCAATGAGGTGACACACATAGAGATCCGCTATCATTTCATAGCACATAGTACAGAGAGCCTTGAAGCTCGGTACATTAGCACGGATAACAAGTTGTTTATGTGTTGACTAAGCCTCTATCGTGTAAAGTTTGAACACTTTTGGGATAAGCTTGGTATTGTCTAGGAAGGACCTTCCACACGAAAGAGGTAAGATGTATATTCCTTGTACGACCTAGTTTATTGGCGTAAAGCAAGATAGTGTATACGACCTCGTTATTTAGGCGTAAAAGCATATTGTTGTGTGATCCTTATACGACCTCGTTGTTAGGCGTAAAAGCAAGATGAGTTATCGCCGACCTAGTTGTTAGGCGTAAAGCATAACAGGTGATTCCTAACCGACCTCGTTGTTAGGCGTAAAGCGAGATATTGATATGTTCCTTGCTTGACCTGGGTTGTTAGGCGTAAAAGCAAGATGAGTCGTAGCCACGACCCTAGTTGTTAGGCGTAAAGCATGGCGTTGTGATTCCTAAACACGACCTAGTTGTTAGACGCCTGGCGGAATGATGATACTTGCTACGACCTGGTTGTTGGGCAAACCAAAGTGCTTGGCCCGACCTTTTGAGCTACGACAACGTGACATTGAGCTAGTGTAATGCTGTGATGTAATGACCCTAGTGTTGTAATGAGGTATCATTTTTTACGGATATTTTGATGCGAGATGATGATAGCATTCTTTTTTGAGAATGATGATGTTGTTGATGAAGAAAACTTTCGATGACTCGTAAATATACCAGCCAATTATTTCAATATGATTTGATGATATTGTCCTCTAGATGCCACTTGATGATCACGAGAGCTCTCGCTGATGTTGATGAAGGAATACCCTTCTTATTGAAGTTTTGAAATAATTTAACTGCGAAGAACATTCTTATCATTATTTTGTTATTGGATTAAATCCCCATTGTGGATTAATCATGTATTATTATTGGATTAAATCCCCATTGAGGGATTAATCATGTCGTATAATCATTATTGTTATTGGATTAATCCCCATTGGGGATTAATCATGTGATAGTGAATAAGGGATACGATCCCTTTTCTTGGATTGGTCCTTAGGACAAGATACAAAGTCACAGAATAAATCGACTAGCAGTTATAATGGAGAAGACCCATAATTGATTAAGTGGGGTTTACCCACTAGTGAAGGTTATTACACCCGGAATGGTGACTCTTCACACCTTCCAGATTGATATAAATAAGAATGGCATCACTTCTGAACTTTTGCTCACTTGCTCATTCTCTTATGAGGCAAAGGCTGCAATTAGAAGTTAGAGGAAAAGAGAGGTGCATCTCTTGAGGAGGACTTTTACTGTATAGTTGGAATTATCTCACTTATGAGACATTGTATAAGCTATTTATGATAAGGAAGTTTTTATTGCGTTTTCTTCCCACTAGAGGTTTCCAGGATAAATGTTGTGTCTCTTGTGGATATGTATTTCGGTGATCTTGTTCTTATTATGCTTATCTTATGAAATGCAAGAACTATGATAATGTGTATAAACATTAACAAAAACACCATCTGAGAAATCTGAGATATTAATACAAACAATGCAAGATCATCTAAAGCTATAAATCAGTTTCTAGTCAGTGGGGCTGATATCTCATCCGAGTGCCTAGAATAGGGTTCTATTATGGATGTGGATAGAGAAGTACAAACGGAAAAAGCTATGTTATTGAATGCTTTCTATCCAGATCTGTTATGGATGCAATTGGTCGTCATCGTGAAGTTCAAGAAAGCCGTGGAAAAATATTATAGGATCCCCAAACCAGCGTACATCCCATTACTTTTCCAATTGTACATCAGTTAAAATAATAACTATATCATTGTAATGCATCCATATTATTGTAATGCTTCCAGGGAGATTAAGCATCCAACAGCGGAGCAGAAAATTATTTATAGGCTAGATTAAGATATAACAATAGATTTAGTGCATGGCCCCCCCGTCAAAGGGTGGGATTGGAGGCTTCCTTCTTCAAGTGTCATCAGATCCGAAAGATCCGACCTTGTATTTACATTAGGACAAAATATCTGAAAGAGAAAACTATCCAATATAGTACCCAATTTCCAAAAGAACCACCGTCGTGCCCAAAAAGATAAGAGACAGATAAAACATGTAAATGTTCAGAAATCACCATACCTTTTTATGAAGATCAAAGAGGGGCTTCACCTTGCCAAAGCCACAAGATGCAGATCTAGACTCTATAATAGAAAATAGGACAGAGCAACAATTGAACATTTGGCCTCCATCCCAACAACTTCTCATAAAGATCTCAGACCATAGGTTCAAATAACAATCCGATATTACAATCCAAGATTTACCTATTTTGTTTTATAGATCTATATTTCAAATTTATTTCCGAGATTTATCTAGATCTATATTTCAGATTTATATAACCAGATCTACAATTTTTCTAACATAACTAGGAAGGCCCATAGACCTTGAGGGTTGAAACCGGCTCACATTACCATATGTAATGTCCCAAAGTGTTAATGAAGACAAATCCCTAAAATTATCCAATTAAATAACCAATAATAAGGAAACCCTCATGAAATTTAATCAACTCACAGAGGTGAGGAACTTATCTATGTTGAGGAACCCAATTTAACTGCAACTCGATGACTTCATAAAATTAACCATACATTGATCCTTGACCTAGAAAACTACAACACAAAGTGGGGGACGACTCTCCACCCAACCATAGACCTTTCTACTCTAATCTTTAATAGCAAGTCACCCCAAGCCTTCAATCTACTATACCAATCAATCTTTATCCTTCCCCTCTCTAACTTCATCCAGAAAGAGATGTGCCCAAAGGGAGAGAAGATGCCCTTTTCTCATCATTTTACCTCTTTATATAGACTCCATCTGTGGTAAAGAACCCCATCCCTAGGGTCCATTATTTAATTATTTATTATACTTTAGGGTTTCTCCGACTAATTGTAGTTACTTATTTTTACCATTCTCTTTAATTACCCTAATATCCATAATAAATGCTTATTATGACCCCCTTTAGAATTATTATTATATACTTCTTTATTATTATTTATTCCAATAAGTATTTATTATGACCGTTGTATTATTATTATTATATTATTATTTTACATTTTAATAATAATATGACATGATAAAAGAAGTATCCAGTTGTAATCTTCTTGAGTTGTAAACCCTAGAGTTTTGTGATAAATTGTGTAATCATAGTTACAGCCTCATACGAACTCATTCATTTGCCAAGAACTGTTTTAATAAGACAAACAATAATGTCTTAATTTGGAATCTCAACATATGTTAAAAACCCTCATGCTCAGCAATTTGGAACAAATCAGACATTTGAACCATGAAAAGTCAGCCACTGCCCCAAAAATACCATTTTTATGATGGGAGATTACAGACTCGATTACTGTATGTAAATTTAACACTATTAAATAAACCAAACCTTCTAGCCCACGGGAGTGTGGTCTAGTGGAAAGCAGTGAGGTGATCAGGCTTGTACTAATGTATGGGGACCTGGGTTCAAAACCCCCAGAGTGGGGTGCAGATGAGGCCAGGTGCAAATACATGGGTAACTTTGATGGCATAGATACATCCCTAATAGCATGGAAGCTTGGCCAAAGAGACTATAAAACATATTTCTCAAAACAAAACTAAAAAAACATTGCACCTTCTTGGCCTCTTTCATCCCTCTGGATTATATTGCTTACTATCATGTCCCTGATTATAGTGAATTAAAATGTGCACCCTACATTTTTCCCAGAATACTATGTTGTTTGAATTTTAAATATAAACAAGATAACCCAAAATCAGTCCACCACTCATCATGCTTTACTAAAATTACTGTGCAAATTAACAGTACTTTGTAGAATGGAAGTTGTGGACCTCAATCAGCATTTGCTGCTAAAAAATCTAGAGAACTACATAGTACAAACCACAAGCTGTCTCTTCTTATTGATCAATCATTAATAACAACTGGAACAAAAGCAAGACTGTTTTGAAATTCTTCTTTAATTGTTGAAGTTAAGAAAAAGGGCAAATTGAATATGTTAACAGTCAAAAATTGTTAATAGAGCAGCTATCAAAGGGGAAATTTGTTATGAATTAAAGCAATTCATGGCTTTAAAAAATGTTGTTTGTCATTATCATCAGTAAAAAGACATTGGCTTCAAAGTCCCAAAATGAGTAAACCAGATTGATAATAAAATTGAAAGCATCATGCATATTTTCAGCCATTGCAGTAAAGCAAGCAACTTCTTGAAATTCCACTTCATCGAAACTAACTTATTAAGGAACAAATTTCTGATAAAGTAATTTATGCTCTGGCCAATGAAAAAAATCAGCTTGTAACAAAGTTATATAAGTTATCCCTTTCTCATTCATTATTTTGCCTTTGTAGTAAGCTTCTGCTTTCATATTTTATACTCTGAATGGTAATTTGGTTCTTTGATGGAGAATCGAGATAATAAAAACATCCGTCTTTCTATGATAATTAATGCAAAACATCTGAAAACTACTTTGTAGGAAATCTGTACAGTTATATTTTATCATGAAAAGCTCACACTTCACGTTAACTATTGAACAGTGCATAAAGGGAATATACCTACTTAAGACTTAAAGCATGAATAGATTTCAGTTAACAGATCTATAATTTTTGTAATTAAAAGGGCTCATGCCAACGAACAGAAAAATGCAGCATGTTACAGAACTTGTTTAATGGGGGGTGCAACACTGTGCTTCTGTGTCAAGAGACCCGTATCAAAGCTGGGATACAAGAACAATAGAAAAAATTATCTGGTCTTCTCTCTACCTCCATCCAAACTCCAAAATCTATCAAAGACTGAAGTTTGGATAACCTAAATCAATAGTATTACAAGAAGCTTTTTCAAGGCAGGAAAATTTTTAATTCCACTCCATCTAAAATTCCTTAATATATAAAGCAAACCATTTGCTGCTACACACAAAACTTAAGTTTCATTGCTCTGGGTTATCTCCTTTCTTTTCATCTTTTGTTGAATTCCTACCTTCTTCATGTATGGGTGATTTCAGAGATTCTTTTGAAGCCATTGTTTCTGCTATACCTTCTTGATAACCTTCAATAAAGTTTTTCAGGGCATCTTTATAAGCTGTCGCTCTAGTCATATAGATTCGCTGTAGTACAGGACGTAAGGTTTCCATGCCACCTCTTGCTGCCACAGCTGTTCATTGGCCATGTAATAGAACAATTTAGAGTTAGGAACAATGAGTTTGCAATGCTGTCATTGTTATCCTGTCAATCTGAGCCAAACTGATTTGCAAAAATACAGAATCACTGATATCAATACAGTTATCAGGATCAAATCTTAGTTTTAGAAGCATAACACAGCATGAAAATATTCACTCCTAAATTGTTCAAAAACTATCACTGTCACATATCTCAATCTAAATGATAAATGTGGATGAAAAGATGAAGTAAATTTGATCTTCACATAACATACTCTTTAATCCATTGTATTGAAAGTCTCATCTTTGTGATATAGATGATCAAGCAAAGCATAATTTCAATGAGAATAAGATCAAATTTACTACTTGAGGAGCATAACATGTGCAGATGAACTTCCAATAAGAATAACAATCTTGGATATGTTCTACACCATGTTATTGAAAAGAAATCGAATTCAAGTATTCTATTCAAGAAATTGGAAGCAATCACCAGATAAGAAAGCAAGACACCTCTCCAACTATAGCATTCAGGTTCCAGATAAGAATTGTTAAGTTATATGTATCAAAACACATTGTTACATGGGTGCATGTGCACAAGAGATTGGTACCCTAAATCTTATCCCGATAATTATTTTATTTTACCTTCACAAGGCCAAACTTTTACCCAAAAAGTATCATGACCACTTAATCAAGCTCCTAATTTAGTTTTTATTTGTGCTTATTATGAAGGTCTACAAGAGGATCTGATATTGTATTGATAAACAGATTCAATCACTTTATTACAACGGGTGGAAAGACCCCATCTGTATCAATAATGATGCTTTAATTAGAGCTATCCCTGACCTTATTCAACAAGAACCATGTCAACCAGAGACTCCTCATAATTCACAAGTCAATTCCACCACTGACACTCACACAGAAAATATTAAAAATCACAGTTCCAAAATTTTTGCTATCTGGGGATGTCCCCATCTTGGGTACACCCAAATGGGGAGGGGACATTTCTGAGAAAGTGTGGAACGCATCCAAACATTCGTGTAACCCTGTGGGTTAGGGACATCCTCAAGGGAAACATTGCAATTGTATCCTTTGAAAGGAATAAAAAACACTAAAGACCCTCGCACCCAACCCTATCCCCCCAGAATTCAAATACAACTATAAAATGCAGTCAAATATGATTTGTTCATTTTTTCACATATGTTTTGTCATTGGTCAGCAATGTGGGCTGCGAACTTAACAGTGTATGGTGTGGACAATGAACTCCTCAAAATTAGCAACATTTTTCTCTTATGTACAGCAATTTCTTCAACAGTAAGTTGTGTTTCTCTCTTCTGAGGAGAGGGTTTTAACCTCTGTTACCAACATGTGATAATGTCAGCTATTGTGATATTATGTCTTCTGATATCCTAGATGTCCAGCATAAGTCACTTTATGCATTTCTTTTAGAATCGCAAGTCTCAAATCCTGGACATTGGGTACATACACTCTGTTTTTGTACACAAGTATTCCATCCACTGTTACCAACATCGCGATAATATCGCGATATTGGCGTTATTATCGGCAAAACTAACCTCGGTGATATTATCGGGGAAAATAGCGCGCTATTTTGGACACTTTGAAAATATCGCGATAATATCGTAGATGGCGTGATAATATCGCGCTACGATCGAAAATATCTTTTGCACGCGGACAGGGCCGGAAATAAAGCCCGATTTTCACTTTTTTTTTGTCATTTTGCAAGTGAAGTGTGGGGTTTGGAGAACAAAGGAGAAAAGGGCGAGTTTGCCTTCAGCCAAAGACGAGGAGGAGCGAGATTTTGAGCACTATAACCGGTTTATTGTGAAGTTGGGATTGATTTCTCTCAAGCAAGGGCACATTTGCAGGTATGGGCAACAGTTTGTACCATTTATTTTATTTTATTTTTTTAATATTTGCTATGTATCCTTCATCTTGGTAGTTAGGGACTGTTGTTTTTAGCTGCCATAAAATTATTTTGGAGTGTGGATTGATTTCCAACAGTTTTTTTTATTTTCTTGCAAATTTATGATAGGTTTTTTTTAATTTTTTTAATTTATCAGTTTTCAACTTTTCCCCCATTTTGAACATTTGTATTTAGTAATTTACTATTGCAGTTTACAGTTAAATGGTGATTTTAAATTTTTTCCACTATTTTTGTGCCTTGGGTTTGATCACTTGAAAATTGAAAATGTCGAGAAAATTGGATGCTATGTGGGAATATGGTGATCCCGAGGGGGGTTTTAATCGACAAACTTTGTATTGCAAGTTGTGTAAGGTGAGAATGATGGGGGGAATTACCCGACTGAAATACCACCTTGCAAGAATCCTGAGACATGAAGTGGATATTTGCCCAAAGTCAACCCCAGAAATCATGCATATTGCCAACAAAGCGCTTGAGGATTTGGGTTTAACCAGAGATTACAACAAAGCCAAGAAAGCTCAATTTGCAAAGACAGGTGGAATATCTGAGGAGGGAAGTTCGGCGGCTTCAATTCCACCTTCTACCTC
>SNQJ01S0158912.1:2010-19324 GCA_010110895.2 Picea sitchensis
CCCCTGCTGGGGGCCCGCTTTCCCTCGGACCCCGTAGAGGGGGTACCCCCTCTGCACTCCCCCGCGTGGAAGAGTGTACATACTTTTGGGGTGTAAAGTCTTCATGGGGTATAAACAAGGATGAAAGAAAGGACCTATGAATTAGGAACATAATCAGGCTCCACAACCAACACTCCTACTATCTATTCCAACCACTCTAATTGTTCATCTCCTGACATATCTTTGAACTGGGTCAGATATGGATTTGATTTTCTTAGAAATAATTCTTCCCAATATAGAGAATTTTTTAGTGAATATTATGTCCTCAAATGTGTCGTGTCCATACGACAAGTGAGATATCACCTGACCAACGTGTTGATCAACTAGAATTTTTGGGTCATGTTTCTTGTACCTACAAGTGTAGAAACTATACTCTACCTGACTTTGGGCTTCTAGTTTGGCTGGTGTGGTGTCCTTCACAAAATGATATCCCACATAAAAACCATATGGGATGAATGTCCTATTTTTGTCCTCTACCAAGGAATTATTGAATCCCTTCAATATGGTCTAATAGCAGTTCTCCCCAAGCACCAACCTATCCAACACATGAGCTGGCAATAAGTGTGGGGCACCGATAGCTCCAAAAATTCTAATGTATGTACTTTTATCTTCCAAGTACCAATTCCCTATCCTGGCTATGACCTTTCTTGCATATTCTGAAAACCATGGGCAATTTTACTTAAAAATCAAGAAATATATCCTAGCTAGAAAGTCATCACATATTAAAGCATAAGAATTCTTGTACATGTTATCCCTTAAAATGTTGAATTAAACATGTATAGATATCTCGGAGATGTACAAACTTAATCCTAGCCTTGGGAACACATTCCTGGCACATATTGCATCCAACATATAAGATTCCATGAAGAAAACAAGGGTTTCCCCAGCCTTGGTTTTCTATCCTTCCTCTACCTGAATGCTCAACTGTTTAGAAATGATAACACCCCAATTGAAAATTCTTCTAGATATAGCTACAATATAAGCTAATGGAATCCATGCTTCCAAAAACCTGGAAACATATTTTTCTTTGTATAACCGACATATATAGGCCATCAAGAAAATTTATAGTTCCCTAAGGTTTAATGTGTTATACCATCGTGGTGCTATGTTGACAAATTTCTTGTCTTATTTCCATCAGGATGCCAACAATTGACCTATGTTATGGTGCTCATAGAAGTCCACCATGAAATCATTGTTTAATTTGAATTTTGCATCTCTGATTTTATAATATTTGTTGGTCTCCATAGGAAGAAAAACCCCAACACATTCCCCATCCATATCGTTTATTAAGAATTTATCAGCATTGGTATGGTGAATCATCCATTATAAGGTTTCTATACAATGAAAAATTGAGGTTCTGGGTGCTACCATGTACAACAAATACCATTATATGTTTTTAAATACCTGGGCATCTAATACCCTTACTTCCGAGTCACTTTGAGGTGTGAACTTAGGAAATTTTTTGTGGTGGATCTTATTATATAAATCGAGCCAAGAAGGTAGAAGTACCTTGGATGTCATGCTTTCATCTTTTTTTTTGTAGAGTGGAGGTGGGTTGGCTAGCTTATTTTGAGACATCTTGATCACCGGTTCCATCTTGGCAGAAAATACTAATGCATTGGCAGCTAAGCTTGTAGCTTCTCCTGCCTTCTTATTCCTTCCCTTTTATTTCTTTGGTGACTGACACATCCTTGTTCTTCGACGTGAAATTTTTCCTGCAACAACATAACTCAATTCATCTCCCTTCCTATCCAAATCTTTCAAAAAAAATTGTAATTTGTCGTAAATTCATGAGCGTGAAGGGGTTTTCTAGTTTCAACACTTACAATTTTTGGTTCTTACAGAAAACATGACACAACTCAACTTGGAACGAAAAATTGGTCACTTGTGAACTCCTTACAACAAACAAAAAAACTCAAACATGAAAACAATGGTGAAACAATTTCCAAATTGCATTCAAATAGAAAGTCTCTAGTGGTCCCATTTGAGTTTATCATCATTGAGTACAGAGAAATATTCTGTAGATATTCAATAATTAAGTACATCGTTTGTGCCATAGTTTGGAGTTAATGTGATACACAAAATGATGACGCAAATGGACGTTAATTCAGTTCATCGGGGATTTCAAAGAATAAAAATTAGGCGTGCACCAACATCCAGATCGGTGATCATACATTTCTCTTTCTCGAGGTTTCATTGATTTATGCCAATGTTGGTTCACTGATCCCGATGCAGATGGAATGCATGATCAATTGATTTTGTGTGGTTAGTTCATTGGGATGTAGACTTGGAATCTTTGTATAGGTCAAGATTGTGGAGAGGTGTGCAGAAAGGAGTATTTCAATGGATGGTTTAGATTAACCTCAGGGGTTGAAAGAAAAAACATAGACAACCCAAATCAAACTAGCTACATTATGATTGGTCATCGGTAGAGGTGTTAACATGCAAAAAGTAAATATATTGGTCTCTGGTTCGTCGAATCCGATGGTCCGTCGGTGATCAGTGAGCACTAGGATTATGTGCTAAAATGTGTTTTTTTGGTCTTAATCTTCCGACGCCGATGCATTATCGACAAGAAAAGAGATCGACACTTACCTTAATGGAGACAAAGGATGATGATGTGGATTTGGGTTGATTAAATGTCAATGCAGATGTGACTGACCGGGTGGAGATACCAGTACTTACCTATCAAATGTCGAGGTGAGGTGACGTGTTAACCATATTTGTGACTTGATATTGTGCTATGAAACTTACCCAAAACATTCGACGATTGGGATGACCTCTTGAGATAATCTGATAGTCTCTATCATGAGGAGACTTTGTTATTGGCATCAACACTTGACTCATTCTTGGTCGACTTTTCTATGTGCAATTTTGGGCGCTAATGGTCAGTATTCATTGGTATCGATAGATGCCTCTTCCTATTATCTACCTTCATGCATTTTCTAGTTGACATCACTGATGTCTGATGTCGGTCAACATCGATGATATTTAAGATGAACTGTGTCATTTTCACCTCAATTTCCTAACTTGATCGACGTCCAACATTTGTCGAGGTCAACATTATCAAAGGGTGATTTTTGGGCATCGACAAACTTAAGTTTCGATAGTGATTTCAAAGGTTTTTTGAGGAAACTTAACTCAAAACAACTACCAAACCCTCCCACAATAGCTACCTTCAAGCTTCGTCACTCACAGCTCCTTTGTTGGCTAGTAAACTCCATGTAAAAACAACTCTCTATCCAAAAACGTGAATGAATAATTTTGGTCTCCCACCCATACCAATTTCCCCTCTTTTTCTTGCTTGCTTGGCTTGCACTCTTCCCCAAGCTTATTGTGCTCATCCCCCATGCTCTCAATAACTATGGGATGTGACTCTCACATGCACCCTCTTACATGAATTCAATGATTAGGCTCTAGAACACTTAACAACTAATGGAAGGTTCATGGCAAGGATAATTTAGAAATGAATGAGAAATGGGTTTTGGTTTAGTAGACATGGGTAAAGTATCCCTCTTGGATCCCTTTCCCTCTATTATGGATACTTATTCCCAAAATATCCATCCATGTCCATCTACAGTTGGTGATACATTTTATTCATTATATTCAATTTACATCATTACATCGCTTTGGCCCTTGGCCATATAATATATTTACAATATACATCACTTAGCTCTCGACCATATACTACATCTACAATATACATAGCTAGTTTGCCATACAATTTACACATTGTCATATATAAAAAAATTACATCAAAATACTTAATAATTCTACAACTTAATGAACCCTGTAGAAATTCCAACCAACAACTCTCTTTCCCCTCAAATCACATATTGGTTGGATAGGAAATATGATAGTTATGGATCCAGGAACTACAACTACCAAAATGGATTCTTCATTCTCTTATGTACAAATGTACATTCAAGTTTCTTCAAAATTTGAAAACAAATGTGGGTATGCTCCCCACATGGCTTCCTCATGCTCCCATGTAGAGTCTTTAGGACCGTAGACGGTCTATTGAACCTTTAACACAATGATGGATTTGTTCCTTAGAACTTTGACCTTCTATTCCAGGATGCACACTGGTTCCACCCAAATATCCCCTTCGTGTTCCACCTCGATCACATTCCAATTAGTAACATGATTAGTATTAGGTACATACATTTCTAATAAAGACACATGGAACTGTTGACGGGAGAAATTGACCGTCTGTCAACCGAGAGAGTGGATCCTGTCCGGGGTTTTCTAAATAACCCAAGCCGTTTTGGATAACCCAACCTGACGGGTTTAGCGGCTCCGTTAGCCGCTAAATCTAACAAAACAAAAGAAAACTACTCTAAATTAACTAATCTAAAATAAAAATAACTATTAAAACAAACAAAACAAATCTAACTATTATATATACAATCTACTATCTAATACTATAATAACTCTAAGAAATTAAATATCTAACTACTAACAAAAATAAATCTTATTCACAAATGTACAATATTTACAATTTACAGATTTGAATGAAAACCTGAAAAACTCATTTGTATTATGTCCTAAGACAGCGAGAGCTATTGTTTTTTTATTTTTACGATTTTATGAAAAAGAAATAAACTAAAAAAAACTATCTAAGCTAGGAACCTAAAATAATAACTCTAACTACAAATCTAAACTAATATATTTATCTAAGCTACTTATATTATACTAACTAATTAACTATTAAATGCTAAATACCAAACTGACCTGAAGTAACATTTTCCAATTTGTCATGTGTAAGATGGTCGATTTAGCTGTTTGGTGGGAGGAAACCCGCACCAGATTCTCCACGATCTTCTCGTAAATGGGAAGCTGTTGTGCTCTTCAAATGTAGTTACAGGACAAACAAAAAATAAAAATTACAACAATCTTATGATTTACAAATCTTCACAGTTAGATAAATCTGCCTGCAAAGATCTATACAAAAATGATTCAATTAACAAAGAAGAGAAATATGTCATTCATTAACTGAAACAAAGTAATTGATGTACTTTAAAAGTAGGAGAGATCAGACACAGACAACATATAAATAAAATCACATCAACATACAAAGAATTATGAAAGCTAAAGTAGTCGATAATTAATTGCCAACTGATATGCAAAAACTTGAAACAAAAGTTTGATATATTGAAAGCGAAAGTTGTTACAAGACATCAACTTTCGTCTCAGTCTGAATCATAAATCCATAGTCTGGTTCTCCCACAGTGATGATGATGATCTTTATTACAAAAAATGACAAGTATTTAAAGACCTTACACAGGGTAAAACATCCCTGTGGAAGTTATCAAAACTGTTTACACAAATTTGGGAAAATATCCCAAGTTTCTATCTCTAACTCAAACTAACAACTTAAAAATAAAAACTACATCACACAAATATCTCCTATGTTGTCACAGCATGCCCAAATTGACCATTGCAATTCGTATGTACCTGAACAAGGACAAGAATAGACAATATTAGAGGATATTTTGTAGATAGAATTGATAAAAATCTAATTTTAAAGACTAGCTACAGAATCTTGCGATTTTGTAGCTGGTCTAAATTGAACACAGAATCGTATTAAAACCAATTCAACACTTAAAAAATTAAATTCAAACTATTAAACAAGTATCTAATTGCTATTTGAAAGACAAACGAATCATTCAAACCAAAATTGTTGTACTAATTTGAGAGCAAACAAGACTATGATCAATCGAATAATTACAGAGATGCATGTACTCTGTTCCATCTGTTATCACAAATTCGGGTAAACATAATCGTATTGGATAACTCGACAGCAATGAAATCGTTTTCATAACCAATTGAAATCAACACAAATAGTTGCTTCAGCTATAAACAAGATCACTTTCATATCCAAACGAAACCAACAGGATCGTTTTCAAATTGATATAACTATATTAAATATAAACGATCATGTTAATCACTTGCAAATCAAATCAAATAGGAACGAATTGAAACGGTTTGAGGCTGGAAGAATCGTTATGAATTAACACTGTTTCCATTATTTTAGCGAATAGATCTTCGACCTAGGCCAAATGAGAATATCGATTCCATACAAAACATAGTCGTTTTTGCCAAATCGAAGTCAAACAGAGTTATTTTCCTGATTTAAAAGATTACATCATATTTTTTAAACCAATCATTAATAATGACGCATAACATATTTAAAGGATCATAACAATTCAAGCCCATGAAATCGTTCCAAAATCAAACCATAAAAACTAAATCAGAGCCGATATGATCCAACCACAACGAAATCATACCAAATCAAAACACAGTCGTGCTCTGATTTTAGCATAAAAATCTCCTGTACAGGTCAGATGCAAACAAAATCCAAGCGAAAGCAAACTTCATTGATCACATTAATTCAAACTAACAGAAATTTTCTAAAGCGAACCACACCAAGTCAAAACCAATCGATCGCTTCTACTAAGCTGGGCACGACAAAATCGCATACCAAAATCATAACCATATTCGACTTTAGTAAAATGAATCTATTGTACATGATCCACAACATAAACGTTTTTGATAATCAAACCATGACAAAATTATTTCGAATAATAAACAGACTTATCGAAACCCAAAAACCAATTCATTATATTAATCCAAGCTATTGATAAAATGAAATTGATATCGAAATGCATACCTGGATGATCAGCAGACAACTTGGTCATGATAGTTTGGAATTGACGAAGCCTGTCGCTGACTCGACATTCCTAAAAACGATTGAACCAGTGGTTTTCTGCTTCTTGTCATTAGCTTGAAGCTTGTCCCTTTCTCTTGTCAACACTGTAACTTGGTTTCCCAATCATTTGATTTTTGACTGTAATAAGGGAACGTCGGTATAGTAACGCTCCAGCCACACATTACATTGGACACACGCTGTCTGCTCGGGCTTCGAAATTGCAGGCGAGGGTTGGTTTAAATCACCGAGGGTTTCATTAGGTAGCTTGATTCCTGGGTAGCTAGGATTGTTCTTTAGGCAGAGGTGAAACAGGGATAGGGGGAAAGACATTAATGACATATCATGCGAAGGTGGTGTAGCTATTCTGGCCCATGCACAACAGTCATATCCACAGTACAACCGCCGATGCTTATAACTATTCAAATGACTATGCATATGTGTTAACAATTATGCCATTCAATCAACCAATGAAATCAAGGGTAAGTGGATTAATCATTCGCGTGAGAAATAGTTATACCATAGTTTTAAAACCAAACAAATGAATCGAAACCAATACCAAGTGTTGTATGAAACGATTCATACCAAGGGTTTAACCATAACACCAATGCTTTTTTATGTAACCAATGTGTCAAGGGAATTGATCAAATAACATGTAAATCCAATCACCAATGCATCACAAACTCAATCACTCATGAAACGAAATTACATAATTAATCAAAGAATGTCTAATGAGTACACATCAAAAGGTCTTGCCAACTATATAATGATAAGTAAAATGTAAACGCAATGGGCATATCGACAAGAATGATAACGACAATTCAGTGATGATTTTAATGCGACTTCGGAAACCAATTTTTCACGCTTGCAGTCGTGAAAACAAGAAGAAAGGTAAGTGTGTAAATAGCGCAAAAAATAAAAGTGTCGTTTTATTTGAGAATTGCGACGAAAATTAAGGTTTGCAAAACACTGGTGTAGGCAGATTATAAGGACAGTAGAAAAAAAATGTGAATTGGCTGCCAACAATGGCAACACACTGGTAGAAGCAGTTATCTCTGCCAAAAGAACAAATTCAGATTAGGATAACGAGAAAAATTCTAACTAGAAAATCGTGTAAACATCATCATTAACCAAATATTCCAGCAGTGTTTAAAGGATGACAACTGATAACAGTCTCAAGACAAGCGAGTTGCGATATTAAAGATAAAACCCCCAATACTGTTGACAGATCTATTGCTGCCAGCAGGCATCCATAGCCTCGACAGGGTTTCCATTTAACCCACTCTGACATCCGTATCCTGCTAAGAAGTTCTAGATCATAATAAAGGACATTAAGAGGTTTCTTATTTGCAAATTTTCATATAACCGACATTGCTTCATTGTCAACGGGCCTGTTCAGTACCTCGACGAAGTTTTCTTGGTGCCATGCATGCATTTACCCGCTGCCAGTAGACCTGTTTAGCATCCCGGCGGGTTTACAAGCACTTCCCACAACTCTTTTACTGATTTATTTTATTTTTTAAAGATATATAGTTGAGCGGGGTGACGTTGAAAATTATGATTATTAACATTTTTTTTTCCAGACTTCAACAAAATTTTTTAGAAGTGTTCTTTATTAAGATCCAGAGATGTTTCATTTACAAAACCAACTTCCTAAGGCAGGGAGACATCTTCTGAGTCATTCCCTAAAGGAATAGGGACAACGTAAAGAGATAATGGATGATCCCAACAAGCTTATGTTAGAGATTGAAATCAGTTAACTTCTTTCAAACGACAAACTTTTGCCAATCACAGATGTAAATTTCAGAAGTATACAATTGATGTTTATACAATTTTCTTAGCAGTTATTTCAGCGAAGGAATTTTCTGTTTTCTTTGTCTGAATAGCTCAGTATACAGGTATGTGTATTTCCAAAAACACAAGCTGATAAACTCAAAGGATAAATCAAAAACAAAAAGCAAAAGAAAAAGAAAAAGAAAAAGAAAACAAAAGGAAAATATGTACATAATATACAAGGGTTGTTGTCAAGCAAAGTATCTTTTCAGGGCTTGGTCATTCACCGGATAGGTGTCAGGTTGTCCTTCTAGATTTTGCAATCGAAAAGAGCTGGGACCCAACTTTTCAGCAATGAAAAACGGTCCAAGCCATAAGTTTTGAAATTTCGTGTGCTCTCCCTTTCCCTCATGTGGTTCGTCCCATTTCAAGACGAGGTCACCTACTTCGAAATTCCTATCAGAAGCAGAATTAGAATCGAACCATCTTTTAACCAATAGTTGATGCTGATCTACCTTACATTTAGCTTGGGCTCTTACCTCTTCTAGCTTCATCAAAGCGTTAATTCGGTTTTTCAAAGGGGGACAGTCTTCTTCTTGTATTTTCTACGATAACTGAAGTGAAGGAAGAAGAATGTGTGGTGGCATAATGGATTCTCTGGCATAAATGAGAAAAAAGGGGGAGTTACCTACAACAACTTTTGGCGTTACCCTATCATCCCACAACGCGTTTAGCAGTGCATTGTGCCAATTTTTGTGATTTTCAACCACCGTTCTCTTGATGATTTTAATCAAGTTCTTATTTGTTGATTCTGCCAATCCATTGCCCTGAGGGTAATAGCTAGCATAATACTTCAATTTAATTCATTTTTCCAAAGAGAACTCAGTCATGTCAAGAGAGGAAAATTAAGAAGCGTTATCGAATACTAAACAGTGAGGGATACCAAAACGAGTGATAATATTCGAATTTAGAAAGGCAATTACCTGACTGGTGTTGACAGTTCTTAACGCGGCAGCTTCAGACCATCGGGTAAAGTAATCTACGACTGTCACAATAAACTTGTGATGTTGTGAGGATGGGGGATTGATTGGACCTATGATATCAAGGCCCCACTGCTGAAAAGGGGAGTATACTGAAACGGGCTGCAAAGGAAAGGCTGGTTTTTGTAACCGCCCTGATGCTTTTTGACAAATGATACACTTACGACACAAGGCATGGGCGTCTCTAAAAAGCGTGGGCCATTAATAAACGGCTCTTAAAACCTTATGGGCAGTGGTGTCACCACCAAAATGACCGCCAGTTTCTCCTGCATGCAACTCTAGCAAGACGTTTTCTGCTTCGTCTTTCTCAAGACAGCGCATCAACACACCATCAAAATTTCGACGAAACAGGATACCATTAACCAGATGAAAGGAGGCAGACTTTAATCTCAACGCTCTTCTTTTAGTGGGATCCAGGTGACGGGGTGCTGACCCATGTTCAAGACAGAATCTTATATCGTTATTCCAAGGACTGACGGAGTTTTGTGTGCAACAGATTACATTTTGATCGTGTTGTCCTAGGTTTGACGTATCACTTTATTCTTGATGTCCTGCTGCTGAATCAACAACTAACTTGCATAACCCTTGGCCTCTCATTATTTGAGCTGGGGTAATTTCTATGTCATACTCCTGCAAGGAGGTGACCTAGTTAGCCCTCTTTTCTCCTAGTTCTTTATGCACTAACAGGTTCCTGACGGCTGGGTAAGGGACAATAATTTTCATCCTTGACTTCAAAAGATAGGACCGGAAGTGCTTGACTTCTTTGAAAACATCATAGGCTTGCCGATCTACCGCTGGGTAATTAAGTTCAACGCCTTTGAAAGAAGAACTCATAAAGGAAATGGGTACTTCATTGTTCTTGGCATTCTTTTGGGTTAAGACGGTGGCATAGGAACGGTCAGAAGCAAAAGTGTAGAGTGTAAAGTCTTGAGAAAAGTCAAGGCTCATGAGAGACGGAGTGTCTATTATGGCCTTCTTTATTGCATTAAAAGCTTGATTTTCTAGGGGTCCCCAGTGATATTGGGTGTCTTTCCTAATTAAATTCTGCAAAGGCCTGACCATTTCGGAGAAACTGGGGACGAATCTCCTCACGAAGTTAATCTGGCCTAAGAAAGACTGCATAGATTTTTTGGATGTAGGAGGGGGAAGTTTCGCGATGACTTGAGTCCTTTTGGGGTCGATAATCATCCCTTCGCTTGACACAATAAATCCCAAGAGTTTACCCTATTCTACTGCAAAAATGGATTTTTTAGGATTTAAGGAGATGTCGTATTTACGACATCGCTGTATAATGGCTCGTAAGTGAGCTAGATGATCGGTTTTGTTTTTAGAGAATACAGTAACATCATCTAAGTAAACTATGATGGACTAATTGATTAGGCCTCGGAAAGCGATGTCCATCGCTCTCTGGAAAGTGGCGCCATCATTAATCAATCCAAAGGGCATTTTTCGGTAAGCATAAGTGCCCCACGGGGTACGGAAGGTAGTTTTAAGTTGTTCTGGTGGAGACATCAGGACTTGGTTGTACCCTGAGAAACCATCCATTAAGGATAGCTTCTCAGAACTAGATACCTATTGAAGGATCTGTTCCATGGGTGGGACAAGATAGTTGTCTTTATCAGACGCTCTATTAAGGTTTCGGAAATCGACGCAGAGTTGGATTTCCCCACTTTTCTTCCGGACAGGGACAAGGTTAGAAACCCATTGAGTGTGCCTAACAGGAAAAATTATCTTAGCATTTAAGAGCTTATTCAATTCTTTTTTAACAATCGGTTCAAGTTTAGGGTGCATTTTTCTCAATTTTTGTTGAAGGGTAAGGTTTGGGGTTTCATAGGAATGACATGTTGTATGATGTTAGGGTCGAAAGTTTTAAGGTCATCATACGTCCATGCAAAGACATCTTTAAATTCTTTGAACAATTTAATAAATGCAACTTTTTCTTGTTCAGAACATCCCACCCCTAGATTAATGCACTGCGGATTATCATTAGTTCCTAAGTTTACTTTTTCATAAGATAACGAGGAACTATTGGTTTTATAGTTGACCAACTTTTTAATTTTATCTTGAAGATCGTAAAATTTCTCTAATCTAACTACAGATTTAAGGATCGAATTTACCATGTCCGATGAAGATTCAGGAGTTCTTAGATCTGGTATTACCGTGAAATCGTGCAAATTGTCGTCGTATGTGCGTTCGTCTATCACTGCGCCTTGAAAAGTTTCTTCCATATGCAGAAAGTTAATAATCTGTTGATCGTTGTCAAAGACTCTCCAATTCGTGATGTTGTCAGGAACGGATAGCCTAAACAACAGTTCGACAGAGAATGCATCTGGGGACAAGCCTTCTACAGGAAAGAGTTTAGAAGCTACGTTAGCTAATAGATCTGCTTCAGATTTATTCAATCTAGGAATAGAATTTATATTGAAAGCAGCAAATTTATTCATTAAATTCCATACCTCGGATTGGTAGCTTTTAAGATGCGGAGACAGACAGTGGATAAAATCTCTTACCTGTCTAACCACGATTTCAGAGTCGCTAAAGACGGTCAAATTTTGAATGTTCATATCTAAATCTTTTCTGAGACCTTGCAGTAAAGCCTCATATTCTACAGTGTTGTTAGTACATTCAAATTCTAACCTACATGCAATCAATGTTTTGTTATGTGTCAGATCAATAATCATGCAGCCTGCACCATCTCCTTCTTTGGACTTTGACCTATCAAAATAAAGAGACCAAATTTGATTTCCATCGGGTACATGAGACCATTGCGTAGAAGCTGTTGGCTGCACATATGCTACAATCTCGGACTGTTGTTCTGGATTGGTGATAGCTGAAGCCTCGACCATGAAATTGCAGAAAAAGGTGTCCATCCCTTGTACTTTGGGTGAATCAGCAGAAGGTGTAAATGGTTCGTTGGGATCGTTCAAATATGTGACCGTGAACTTAAGGTAGCGTTCACGATTTACCTTGATCTTGTTAGGCTTGTCGTTGTCTGGAAGCCATAGATGAGACCAATCTGTCGCGAAATAACCGTGTAGCTTCTCTGACCAGTCCCTGCTTAAAAACAGACCATACACTTCTGGAATATCCACAACAATAATATCAATGACTTGATGAACCTTGGGGTTAGACGATAATATTATAAGCACATTCTTTAGTTTGCCTATAACTTTAACATTGGTATGATCAAGTTGTATGATTTTTAAGGTGGAGGGTTCAACTTGCATTAATCTTCTGGAAAACAGACCATGGCATCACATTGGATGATGCTCCTGAGTCTACCATACAATTGTGCACATTTCTATTAAAGATTTCGAAAGTTAACAAAAATGGAGGTACATTTTTGCAAGTACTAAGGGTGGTAGTTTGTGGCTTTTTACTCGCAGTTTCTAAAGCTACTTTATCTACATTATTTACATTCCTTACAGGAAGGCTTCCTTTATCTTGAGGATCAGGATTGTTTTTAGTGGAAGTCTTCTAAGGAACTTTGTTCTGCACAACCTTGTTACCACTTGAATTACCATTTTTTCCATTCTCTGAGATTATCTGTAACACTTTTTGTAGCAGAAATGGAAATTTCAATAACTCATAAACATAAATGTTAGCTCTCAACTTTTTAATATCTTCAACTACATCATAATATAAGTTGCAGTTCACATGACTATGTTTAGTCTCAGCTGGTTTAGATTGCTTTGGAGGCGAAGTTGTAGTGTTTTTGGCAGAAGGTTTGTTTGCTGTCTTACTCCTAGTATTATAGGGATGTACTGTCTCAAAGTTAGCTTGAAAGATGCTATCCGAGAAGTGTCCAAAAATATTTGGAGAAGACCCCTCTTCTTGAACTGTCTCTAATTCAACTACCTCCTCAGGAATCTCAGGAGGCATCAAGTTATCTTGGGCTTCTAGAATCGTTTGAAGGGTGCATTGCAGACTTTCTAGATTAAGGCCTTCGGTGATTGGACTAGGTCGGTTGGTGGGAAAAGGCTTCCGGAATGGGGGTTTGTAAGGCCCTTTGCTCGAGGAAGCTTCTTCGGTCGTCCTTTTCAAGTCTATAACTTGATTTGATAGTTTTTGAACAACTTTAGTTAAGTTTTCTAAATCAGAGCTTTCAGGTTGTGTTTTACTTTGAGTAGGTCTAGGGAGGATTTCGATCTTCTTTTTGGAAGAAGAACTAGTCTCTGTTTCGTTGCTAGTGGAGTCTTTAAGACTAAGTATGTCTTTTTCAAACTGGCTGGCCTCTTCAAAGGCTTATAACAACGTGGCTTTCTTAGATCGTTTAACCAAAATAACTATACTTTGATGCAAATCTTTAGTGTAGTATGCTATTATACGATTCTCGGTGGGCATGGAATCCGCAGGGATTCATTTTTTAAGTGTTAAGAATCTTTGATTAAAGTCTTTAACTTTTTCTTTTGAGTTCATTCTTAAGTTAGACAGGTTCATGACTAGGACTTCTGGAGGCTTACCGTCTCCGAACGTTTCCAAAAAGCATGACTCAAAATTTTCCCAAGACACGATGGTATGGGGTTGCTGGGCAAAGTACCATGTAGATGCATTGCCCTCAAAAGTATAGGGGAAAAACCTACAGAAAACATCTTCATGTTCGACATTGCGAAGTCTTATGGCTAACATAAACTTTTTAATGTGATCTTCAATGATCTGTTTAGAATCAGGGTCAAACTTGGGAAGCCATTTCTCCGGATGTTTAGGTAAGGGATGTTGAGCTCCAGGTACAACTATGGCATCCTGGTCGAGCCAAGGTATAGCAGGTTTTTTCTGGTTGGCCATTGGTGTAGTGGGTGTGGAAGGCTAAGAAGGGGAATTTCCTTCGTTAGAGGAACCTCTTTCAGAAGAGGAAGGAGATGATGGAGGTGGTGAGGGAGGTATTCCAGATCCTCCTGCAGCAAGATTGAGGGTTGGATCTGTAGGGTTCATAGTGATATTAGTGCCTCCGAGTTGTTCCCTGATATCAAATAAATCTAAAGGTTGGTCCAAAGGATAGTTTGGTTGCCTCAAACGGGCTAAGGCACTATGAGTTCTTATGAGAGATTGATGGACAATCTCTTATATGTCACCACCTGTAGGATTTGGGGTTACTGGTTCAACTGTGACCCATGGATCGTCGGTTGATGTGGATGTTTTTTGAGGGGGAATATTATCGTTCAAATGACTTCTTGTCACTATAGGTGAGCGATTAGGTGGTGGAGGAGGCTTACGACCGCCTCGTTCCATTAATTAATTTCAGGCCCTCCTTCTAGCGCCATTTGTTGACGGGTGAAATTGACCGTCCATCAACTGAGAGAGTGGATCTGGTCCGGGTTGTCTAAATAACCCAAGTCGTTTGGGATAACCCACCCTGACAGGTTTAGCAGCTCTGTTAGCCGATCTAAGTCCTAAGAAAACAAAAGAAAACTACTCTAAATTAACTAATCTAAAATAAAAATAACTATTAAAACAAACAAAACAAATCTAACTATTATATATATAATCTACTATCTAATACTATAATAACTCTAAGAAATTAAATATCTAACTACTAACATAAATAAATCTTATTCACAAATGTACAATATTTACAATTTACAGATTTGAATGAAAACCTGAAAAACTCATTTGTATTCTATCCTAAGACAGCAAGAGCTATTGTTTTTTGATTTTTACGATTTTATGAAAAAGAAATAAACTAAAAAAAACTATCNAACTACAAATCTAAACTAATATATTTATCTAAGCTACTTATATTATACTAACTAATTAACTATTAAATGCTAAATAACAAACTGACCTGAAGTAACGTTTTCCAATTTGTCATGTGTAAGATGGCCGATTTAGCTATTTGGTGGGAGGAAACCCACACCAGATTCTCCATGATCTTCTCGTAAATGGGAAGTTGTTGCGCTCTTCAGATGTAGTTACAGGACAAACAAAACATAAAAATTACAGCAATCTTATGATTTACAAATCTTCACAGTTAGATAAATCTGCCTGCAAAGATCTATACAAAAATGATTCAATTAACAAAGAATAGAAATCTGTCATTCATTAACTGAAACAAAGTAATTGTTGTACTTTAAAAATAGGAGAGATCATACACAGACAACATATAAATCAAATCACATCAACATACAAAGAATTATGATAGCTAAAGTAGTCAATAATTAATTGCCAACTGATATGCAAAAACTTGAAACAAAAGTTTGATATATTGAAAGCGAAAGTTGTTACAAGACATCAACTTTCGTCTCAGTCTGAATCATAAATCCATAGTTTGGTTCTCCCACAGTGAGGATGATGACCTTTATTACAAAAAATGACAAGTATTTAAAGACCTTACATAGGGTAAAACATCCCTGTGGAAGTTATCAAAACTGTTTACACAAATCTGGGAAAATATCCCAAGTTTCTATCTCTAACTCAAACTAACAACTTAAAAATAAAAAMTRCATCACACAAATATCTCCTRTRTTGTCACAGCATGCCCAAATTGACCATTGCAATTCGTATGTACCTGAACAAGGACAAGAATAGACAATATTAGAGGATATTTTGTAGATAGAATTGATAAAAATCTAATTTTAAAGACTAGCTACAGAATCTTGCGATTTTGTAGCTGGTCTAAATTGAACACAGAATCGTATTAAAACCAATTCAACACTTAAAAAATTAAATTCAAACTATTAAACAAGTATCTAATTGCTATTTGAAAGACAAACGAATCATTCAAACAAAAATTGTTATACTAATTTGAGAGAAAACAAGACTATGATCAATCGAATGATTACAAAGATGCATGTACTTTGTTCCATTTGTTATCACAAATTCGAGTAAACAAAATCGTATTGGATAACTCGACAACAATGAAATCGTTTTCATAACCAATTGAAATCGACACAAATAGTTGCTTCAGCTATCCACAAGATCAATGTCGTATCCAAACGAAACCAACATGATCGTTTTCAAATTGATATAACTGTATTAACTATAAACGATCATGCTAATCACTTGCAAAACAAATCAAATCGAAACGAATCGAAACGGTTTGAGGCTAGCATAATCGTTATGAATTAACAATGTTTCCATGATTTTAGTGAATATATCTTCGACACAGGCCAAATGAGAATATTGATTCCATACAAAACAAAGTCGTTTTTGCCAAATCGAAGTCAAACAGAGTTGTTTTCCTGATTTAAAAGATTACATCATATTTTTTAAACCAATCATTAATAATGACGCATAACATATTTAAAGGATCATAACAATTCAAGCCCACAAAATCATTCCAAAATCAAACCATAAAAACTAAATCAAAGCCGATATGATCCAACCACAACGAAATCATACCAAATCAAAACACAGTCGTGCTCTGATTTGAGCATAAAAATCTCCTGTACAGGTGAGATGCAAAGAAAATCCAAGCGAAAGCAAACTTCATTGATCACATTAATTCAATCTAACAAAAATTTTCTAAAGCGAACCACACCAAGTCAAAACCAATCGATCACTTCTTCTAAGCTGGGCATGACAAGATCGCATACCAAAATCATAACCATATTCGACTTTAGTAAAATGAATCTATTGTACAGGATCCACAACATAACCATTTTTGATAATCAAACCATGAGAAAATTATTTCGAATAATAAACAGACTTATCGAAACTCAAAAACCAATTCATTATATTAATCCAAGCTATTGATAAAACGAAATTGATATCAAAATGCATACCTAGATAATCAACAGACAACTTGGTCATGATA
>SNQJ01S0158914.1:11510-33445 GCA_010110895.2 Picea sitchensis
AGCCATATTTTTACTTTCAACATTTCTTGCCACCTTAAATGCATTCTCCAATGATTTGGGTTCCCAAAGGTGAACCTCATGTTGAATGTTATCCTTTAAAGTTCCTATAAATACATCAATCAAGTGCTCATCTGGAATATTTGTTACCTTTATATTCAATATTTGGAAGTTCTCAATGTGCTCGGTAACTGAACCCTTTTGCTTGGGATTTATCAATTGGCTAAAGAAGGTATTGTTGCTTGTATCCTCATAGTGTGCTATCATTTCTTGCATGAAAATTGTCCAAGTGACGAGTGATTTGCGAGAAAAAAGCCATAGATACCATATAAATTGATTAGATTCTAAATATAAAGAAGCAATTCATACCGTTTGTGTATGTGGCACATTATGTAGATTAAAGAATTGCTCCATCTGAAGTATCCATGTGATTGGATCGTTGCCATCAAACTTCCTCATATTGATCTTAGGAACGTGGTTGGTCTTCAACCCAAAGTTGGAGTTTCTCCATTCTCGATTCACCTTCCTTGTGTCCTCATCATGAATTTCATGGGATGCATTTTCACTTTTAGGTGTCTTCTCTGTTATGAACTTTTTCAATACTTCCATGATCTCCTCTTTTAAACCATCCATCTTAGTATTTATTGCCTCCAACTTAGCTTACATCTCTTGTAGTTCATTTTTTGTTACTATCTTCTTTTGTAAATCATTTATGTCCCTATGTATTTATTCAACTTCATCAAGAGTCCAAGTAGGACTGTATGGAGGCTTATTTGGTGTATAAGTTCCCTTTTTGGGTGGCATGTTGGCCAAGTATCACTTTTTAACCTTGATTTTGAGGTGGTTCTGCTAGACAATCTTTCTTCTGTTGTATCTCCCAAGTTTTGGCCCTTCTGGGTATGAAACTTTCCTTTATGTAGTTCTCTGATATTTCTTCTCTACAATTCCATAGGTCTAATCAAAATTGGATGTGCCAAGTGTAATTTGCGATAACTTCCCCACAACTTGTTGAATTTCGGCCTTTCCAGGAGATCTCACTTGTATAGTGTTCCCCACACAAAATAATTGAAATAAAATTTTGAAACTCATACCAGAAATACTACACACTGTCCACTATCCAATGAAACCAATCTCACTCAATTTAGATACTCTAGGAAGAAGTTATGATTGTTTTTCCTGGAACACCTTCTTCAGACTAGTCAATAGGACTAGTCAGATACCCTATCTTCCACAGGGTGTATCTACAAATTTAAGATGACCCAGAAGTTGAACGTTTTAACATAGATACCTTACTAATTTTTGTGAATATCCTTCATATTTTAGGGTCTGAAACATTACAGAAACACTTTTATAGCGAAAATTCCCCAATGACTCAGTTCAAGATGATTCCAGAACCCTGTCTTGCACAAGTTGTATCTCCAAACGAATAAGGCCTTAGAAGCTGAAATTTTAACCCAAAGTACCTTGATCCATCTACTAAATATCCTCCAATAATTTTCTTCTGAAACATTGTAGAAAACAAATTATAGTGAAAATTCCAAGGTGTCTCAGATGTAATAATGAAACCCCAAGACCTTGAGATTTGATACCATATGTTAAGAACTAAATATCAATATAGCATAGAAAAACCTCAGAATAAGTACTCAACGCCTTGAAAAATAGATAATTTAAGATAATAAGCCTCTTTGAGGGGGAAACCTCCTTTTACCCCACATAAATGTTCAAGTACAAGATGATTCCAAATGAAAATGTCTCCTTGGTATATATAGGAGACTAGGAGGTATAATTACAGCTAATGGAATAAAGCCGACATAAATAAAATAACATTACTAATGTAATATTCCCCAATTAAGGGGTAATGAGCCAATATTAGGGCTTAACACCGTGGATCTATGGAGGACGTCTCTAAAGACATGCTGCAAAGATACGAAGAGAAACAGACAGAGTTATATGAAAAGATTGAGAGGCAATTGAAGGAAGTGCAACAGGTTGTCCGCTTGGTCCACGTAGTGCCTACCATTTCATCTACACCTTCCTCATCACAGACCGTAGAGAATGAACCAACTATGCAGGGTGAACCAGGGATTTGGATCACCCTCCCTCAATATAGCATCAATTTTCCCACCCTCGCATAATTACAGGCTATCCCAACTTGGATTTTGAGGTTAACCTTAAAGGAGTACCTCCAAAATAGGTTGAAGTATTGGAGACAGGTTTGAAGGCATACAAAAGGGAACAAAGAGAAATTACTGTTAAAAGAGAAACCCAGCTAAGAAGGCTTGCTGATGAAACAAAAGCTTGGTTCCAGAGAGCTTAGAAAGAGAAGCAGAAGGCTACAAAATCCTTGCAAAAGGAGAAAGACAAAGTCCTAGTACAGTTATGAGTAGTGTAGGATAGTATAGTTGCCTATGAAAGATAGAAAGCAGAGCTTTTGGCGAAGCTTCAAGAGGAAACGAGAGTTGGTGAAGCCCAGCTACAGAAGGATAAAGAGAAGCTACTTGTAGAGAAGGACATGGTCAAATATGAAGTAAGTAAAGTTTGTCGCTATGTGCCATGCTTGGTACAGGAGGAGGAGGATCCTGTCAAAGCTCAAGTAGTGAAGCTTGCAGAGACCCTCCAACAACTTCATGATAGGATAGATGAACTAGAGGCCTAAACAATGTCAAGCACCCCACATGAGGTGTGTGACCATTGGGAGGAGTCCTCCAAAAACATATTAGAAAGTATAAAATCCCTCTCCTTCACATGTAAAAATTTTAGTGAAAGAAGTGCCCAGACGTATGAATGCCTCGTCGAGGATCTAGAGTTAAAGAAACTAGAGGCTCAGTTACAGGAGGCTCAACAAAAAGCATTTTCATTGCAGGCACAGATGAAGCTTCTCAGAGTAGCGGAGAGAATGAAGAGATCCCAGGAGAAGCGCATAGTACAGCAACAGATCACTTCCCTCCAGGATAAGGTGATGGAAGTAATGCAGAAGTTACAACTTGTGCAGGACAAAGCTTGCAAGTTGTTCAAGGAGATCAATAGCCAGGGTTAATAGTTAGATCAGGTAGTTGCAGCAGTAGAACAATGCCTGGAAGGGCCTATTACAACACATAAATTCCAAGAGCTCACTGAGCAAGAGGCTTAGGTGAGGTAGCAAGTCGAAGCCGCTCGAGTTAATCTTGAGGCTATTGAAGCAACATTTTTCAAACTTGAGTGACTCAGGATGAGTCACAAGTGAGTGTTGGGGGCTTGTTGGCCCTCGACCAAGTTTCTGGGAAACTTCGGTCAGTTTTGGAGGTTTTGGCCCCATTTTGGACTTTGACACTCTAATCGAGGTAGGAGCACCCAGGAGGAGTTGAGATCACGTATCTCACTTATTTTGAGGGTTATGTGGACCCAATAGGATTTTGTAACAGGTTTATGGGATGTCAACCCATGGGTTTTCCCCATGTTTAGGCCTTATTGTAAAGTATAAATAAAGGGGAATGTAGTGTAGAAGAGGGATCTCAAGTAGTTCTTTGTGAAAATAAATGTAAGTGGTTGAGGGTTTGTGCTCGACTGTGATTTTGTAGAAGGTGCTAAGTGTCGTGGCAAGAGATTTTGGCTCTGTGCATTTGACCTAGTTTTTGGAAGGTAAAGAAGGAGGATCTAGTGCTTAGTGTGCATATATCCTATCTTGTGCGAAGTTCGACTGTGTGGCTTAGTGCACAGGAGTGACTAGATGTAATATTTTGGCAAATAATAAAGAGGTGAATCGGTTTGTGGATGTAGCCCCACCCTGGGGTGAACCATGTATATCTTGTGTCTCATGGATTGATTTGAGAAGTGTCTTTTATGTTATGAGTTTTTTAGTGCTTTGATTATAATGTGTAATGAATGTATACTTTGTTTCTTAAGTATTTTACTTATGATTAAGGGTAAATGAATGCTATATCTGACTCAAACTACTAGGTGCTAAGTGCTTAGGGTGCATAATCACTTGTTGTTACAGCGCTAGATCTGTCTTTGATTATTCTCTGCGATGTTAATGAGGTTAATAAACTAATGCATGCTCACTTCCTAAGTGTTAATAGATTAGTATGCGGAGTGGTTTTATCACAAAATCATGTCCCATCCTAGTTACATACACCTGCGTCCTATAACCCCCCCTGCTTCTACCTTAGGTGAGACTTTGCCTGCTTCACAAGTGTTTCCAAAAGGGCCGGTATTCAGGGTTTTGTTGGTGCGTTGTTAAGCGTTGAACCCTGGGTCTTCCCATGTGGCAACACTCTCCATAAAACAAATACCATAAGTTGTCATGATTCTGTTGCCGTGGTTCTGTTGTCACACTTTTTCTGTCACGATTTTTTTGCGCACTTTTTTTTCCACGATTTTTTTGTTTCACTTTTTATGCTACAATGTTTCTATCGTGCTTTTTCTATGACAATTTTTCTACCATGATTTTTCTTCCACAAATTTTCTCGATCAATAATAACTTCCAAAATAACCTTTCACAATTGGATATTCCATATTATCAAAGCTCATACACATAAGAGACCCTTTCTCTCTTATTTATACTTCTCCAAGTAGTTTCCTCATCTAACCAACTCTAACCAACTTCCTTCTTTTAGGGGATAACCCACTTCTAACCTCTTGTCCACCTCCAACCCACTTTGTCCACTTCTAACCCACTTTCTCCATAAATAGTAAGTTATCCACATATAATTCCAACTAATTTATTTTTAAATGTTTTCTTGTTGCAACCACTTAACCCATGATTAACCATTTTGACTTGTCAACATCTTCTGGGATCTTATAGAATAATTTGACTTCTTTGACCCTCTAGGGGCTTCTAGAAAACACATGAGGTTTCTCCAACTTCACAAGGTCATAACTCTCTAACTGTGAGGATTTATGTGACGTTCCACATATCACTGGAAATGGCATGATGAACACTATCCATCTAGAGTAGTCTCACTTACAAGTTCATGGATATTCATTACAATATTCCACAATCAATCCTTGGGTTCCTTAAGCACACATCTAGGATGAATCAACAACTTAACCATTTGGAATTCATAAAGCATCTTCTCGTGAGGGATTTCACCATAAGGGACCACTTTGGATTTCATCCATTTGGTACTTCTTATAAGCCATGACAAGAAAACAATGACCAAGATTTACATCATCCCGTCTATACATCAATCCATGACAATACATCATTATGACACTAGTTGACATGTTTGACATAAATTACATCTATGAGAACATAGGCCATCAATAAATACATCAATCATAATATGAAAATAAATCAACCCTTTGACATCAATGACATCATAATGCAACACTTTTGTAATGCAAAAATCAATGATAAGGCTTCTCATTCTGTAGTCGAATAATTTCTTTCTACTGTATTTAGTTTCTGACTTACATATGCATTTGGGTGGTCCACTGTGTAATCATATGGTTTATCTAGAACCGACTCAACAAGTACGTTCGATGCATTGACATGGACATGAAACTTTATCAACAAGTCTGGAAATTTGAGAATAGGTGCTTCAACCAACATATTCTTTAAAAATTTGAAGGATTTTTGGCAATATTGGCTCCATTTTAATTCAAATTATATATGTAGAAGATCGTCCATTGGGAAGTTCATGTCTGAGTAGTGGCATATAAACTTCCTATAATAGCTAGTATGAACTAATAGAATTTTGATCTATTTACATGCGGTTTTAGATCGGGGATAATATTTAGTTTAGTCATGTCGATCGTCACTCCAACTTTACATACCACGTGTCCGAGGAAGATTCCAATAGGTGTGGAGAATATGCATTTTTTGATGATTAGTGATAGTTGAATCTGTCTACAACATTCTAACATAAGTCGAAGCTATTGTATGTGATTTCTGAGTAGACTGTAGACTGTCCAATTATTGAAGTATACAACCATGGCTTTGTAGATGTACACTTGGAATGATTTGACCAATATTCTTGAAAAAACTGTTGGCGCATGTTTTAGTCCGAATGGCATGACTCTGTAGGAAAAAGATCCAAATTCCAACATGAAAGTTGTTTTTTCCTAATATTCTTTTGTAATTGGCACCTAGTTACATCCTGAGAATCCATTAGTAAATGAGTAACATTCATGATGAGAGACTTCATTTATGATTTCATCAGCAAAAGGGGTGGGGAACGGATCTGTGACAGTTTTTTTATTGAGTCCCCAAAATTCGATGCAAATTCTTAACTTCTTTGGATCATGCTTCTTTGTTTGTACCACCATGGTGTTTTCCCGTTCTACTTTGTCGATAGGGTAAATAATGCCTTCTTGTAGCATTCCTTCGATCTCTTTTTGAATGATTGGTTTGTACTTATGTGCTAACTTGTATGGTCATTTTTTAATTGGCTTCTCTCCTGGGATCAGTTCGATCTTCATTTCACCCATTTCCTCTACAAGTCCTTTCATTTCCTTGTAGTCACATGCAAAGACATCATGATACTCTTTTAGTAGACTGAATATGTCAGTTGTTTTCTTGTCAGACCAATAATCCCCTACTTGCACCATTTTTTGTCGGTCATCATTTGATATGTCAAATTATTTCATTCTTATTTCCGTGTCCATCCATTCTGGTGGCTTTGCTTCATCGAGTTGGCGTTATCCTTCTTCAATTTTCATAAATATTTTTTGGAAGTCAGGTTGTTCTTAGTCCCCTTTTTGTTCTGTGGCTATACTTAATACTGATTTCACATGATTCTGTAATGTTGGATGGTCTTTCTTCCATTGGAAGCTCTATCCTGTCCATTTTGTATTCTCCATATCAATCCTTTGTGTAGTCAATATTTCTTGTTTTCTACCAACACAAAGTTTCATGTCGATGTCGATCCTCCATTGAACATAATATTTTATTTTTATTTTTGTTGATATGGTGAAGGAATTTCTAGAAATATTTTTATTTGGCATGATGCACCTTTAGAGTGTTCGTCTATTCGATTAAATTCAAAGTCTTGGACACAATTTCTTTTGATTTCATCCCAATTGAAAGTGTGGATGCAGGCTTCTTGAATTTTGTACCATTTTCTTGGTATCTCATCTAATGTACTTGGGAACATATGGGGCCATACCCTTTCATCCTTGTTTACAATTCTTCTCCATTCTCTTTCGCAACATTGAATATTCTCTACTGGATCATAGCTAATTTTGAATGTAGGAATATCTTCATCTTTGGATAGTTTCTTGCCATCGAATATTTCAACGAAGTATGTCGACATAGTCATCCATGTTTTTAATCGGGGGGAATGTGTTTCCAACCATCTTGCAACCTGGCCTGTGAAAGTTTACACAAGACTCTTTGATCTTCCCTGTTCTCCTATGGATTTCACTACCTCTTCCACATGGTTCGAAGGGGTATGTCGTTTGTTGTATCACAAGGGTTTTATTATCTGATTGTCAGTCAGAATGAGAGTGGGAGTTTGTCGGGTTATTTTTTCATAAAAAATTGGTACAACCCAGATTGAATAGTACGTCTTAAGATATTTCTTTGGAATAACTTCGATAGAGAAGCAGTCTTTCACATGTACTTCATATTTATATATTTTTCATTTGTATAGGGAAGAGTCATAATTATGTCCGACCGACATGGGATATTCTCTCAAAATTTCTCCTTTTATGATCGGTTCTATATAATCTTTTTGTTTGTTATTTATTTGATATAAACATATGGCTTCTTCATATTCGTCCCATGATTCCATCCATAGATTTCCTTCCTTTAGATCCAGGAGAATAATTATTTTTCTCCCACTTCCTTTCAATTTGATTCTATCTCTTTCCAGAGAGATAGTTTCTTTCATTCGTCAACCCCATGGCTGATCAACAAGAGTTTCATACACTGGCATTCCTTTGATAAGGTCAATCACCTCAAAGTCGACCAAAGTCAGTATTCCCATAATTTGTGTGTCGACATTTCTCAATATTTTAATTGGTTCTATTAATCTCTGATAAGCTAACTTAAGATAATTCATTGTGGGTGTTAGGATCATTCAACCCATTCGTACCCATGTTTCTCATGGTAAAATATTAACTTGAAAACCAAAATCAACTACAACCTGATTGATCATCATTCCTTCGATTTCTAATTTGAATCGTCGATCATAATCTTTATTATTATAAGAGAGGTGGTTTTCATCTTTGGTTGGTTTCTGACCATATTTGTATTCTCATAGTATGTTGAGTAGGTCCAATAGCCTACCAATCAACTATTTTTCTTTAAGTAGTTGAATTTTTTTATGGATGGTGTCTTCATCTCTACTTATTGGATTTTTTTGATCTTCTATGGAATTCCTAAATAATTTAAGAGCTTCTCTCATTATTTTCTCTTCTTTATCTGGATTTGGAAAGTTTTTAGCATTTTTTCTTTGGTAGTTTTGTGGTGGAGTATGGATGTCACATCTGGTTCCCAACATTGTAACAGTATGTAAATTCTTGGAGTTCATCACCTCTTATTTGGATACTGCGTGTAGTAGATTCACAGTTTTTCGAGTTATAATTTTGTCGAGTATTATCAAAAAGTATTCTAGGGAGTGATCTCCAATGTTGTATATGTTTCAAAAATTTATATCAATTATGTCTTTTATAGGATAGTCTATGTTGTCTTGATCATTTTTCCATCAATTAGCACAATATGGTCATCCATGACCTCGACCTTGAACACCAAATCTACGTCGACCTCCTCAACCTCAACCAGGACCACCAAAATAATCATCTCTTCGACCATAGTTGTTTGCTTGGTCTGTGGTTTCTATGTGGTAGAATATTTGTATGTTATTCTGATTTCTAGCATTTAGGTTGCATTCTAAATTTCGACGATAAGAAGCTTCACAGATGTGGCGCCACTTCATGTTTTTTAGATTGTGTGGGTAATCTTGTATATTATGATCAATTAGGAATTCACATATGTCATAGTATTTCTAGGATTGTACTCAGTGGACGTTTGTTGTTTGCATGCACTAGTTTAGGGGACATTTAAGTTTTGTGTATCCTTCCTCGATACATGTGGTGCACCATACTTTATTGTGTCGAATGGATATATTTTTGATAGTTTGTTGCAAATGTTCTATTTTTTCCTCAAGTCTTTCCATCATTGAGGAAGTCGATGGGATATCATAGTCCGATTCGAATGGATATTCCTTCTGTAACACATCTTCACAGTTTTTTATATCGTGTAAGATTATCTAAGATCTAATTCTTGGCAGTATCCCAACTACATATCACTAGACTAGCAGATTCTGATCGATCATTGACCAGATTTGACTTAGGATATATTTAAATATTTTTTCGTATTCTCTTACCGACTCGCTTGGTCTTTTCTTTATTTATTTTAAATTTTGATCTGCTAGATGTGTGATGTCCTAGATTTTAAAGAATGTTAGAAAACTATTATTTTTTTCTACCTTTGAATGAGTTTTCTTTTCAGTGTAGTTCATGAACCAAGTTAAGGCACAGTGGCACATCACAGCTCCGAATTGCACCATTTTTTTATCTTCATCTATAATATTAGCTACCTCCCAAACAATTTCACATACAAACCAATGGATTTTTGGGTCTTCTTATCCTTCGTAGATGGGGATCTGATTGAATCCAATTTTGAATTTCTTGGTGGGGACACTTGGTTTTCTTCGTGTTTGAGTTGCTACTGCTTTCAACCGAGTCGTCGAATATTCTGGTTAGTTTTTTTCTACGTTCGATAAGGGATGATACTCAGGGAATAGTAATTTCTTCTTGAGTACAAAATATGCATCCTTAGTTTGGAAACTATGATATTTCTATTCGACTAACTATCATTCCAAAGGTTGTGTAGCTTCCATACTCTAATTAATTTCTTCTCTCAATATTAGATGTGGTAGGGGGGTCGATTCGTTGAGATCCTTGATTTGGATAATCATATTATAGACTTCATTTTGTTCAGGCTCAACAATCAATGCATATCATAGGTTCCCCGGGTCATACGTGTTGTACCATAATCTTGTCAATTGGTCATCAATCTTTATTCTTTGATGGATAAATTATCTTATCCTGAGACTAGTTTCTGGTGCGGGAGATATACATAAAGTTGGTCCAAAATATTTGTAGTCCATACTTTACAGTTCGTCGACCAATTGATGGAAGTTCAACTATGCGTCGTTGTATCTATCAAGTGTCACTATGGATGCTACTATTGCTAGATCTGGTCAATCTCTTCCTAATTCAGATTTCTCACGCGCTCTAACTAAATGGATCTCCCCTAACATATTTCTATTTGAATTTTTATTGTTACATTGGTTATGAAGCTCTTCTCTTTTCTGTTGTCTTTTATCCAATTCTATTTTCTAGATATCTGTGGATTGCTTATGGGGTTTCTTTCCTCTCAATGAAATTTAGGATTGGGAAATGTTATTTATTGTTTTTATGACATCTTAAAATCTCAACCGACCCCCCATTTCCAGCCCAACTTACTCTAAGTCAGGAGCATTGGCAATATTTATTTCTTCAAGAAATAATCCTAGGCTTCTCTTGTATCTTTACACTTTGCATCAAGAAATTCTTCCCACCTTTCGTCTCTTTCTTGGAATTTTGTATTTAGTAACAATTTTCCTAATATTGTTTGGTATTCAACGATATCACCGAATCCCTTATCGAGAAGGAATTTATGAAGAAGTGTTCAAACCATGTGAAAACATCCATTGTGCAATTTAGTGTAGAATTTCTCTTTTATTTTTTCTAGTGACGTTCGATCTTCAATCACTTGTTATGAAATACAATATTCAATAATACATTTGAGCCATTAATGCAAGTTCATTCTTCCTTTGTTCATCAAATTCAGACCTAAATCCTCATCAGGTGTCAATCCATACATCACCTGATCTATTAATGTGCTGAAACAATGCTTCTGGTATAACTTCAAGAAATATTTTGTGAGTCTCTAAAAAGAACTGCGACCTTGATTTGTCTATTGAGAGGTTATTCGTTCTTGCGTAGTTTTTGATGTAGTTCTCAATTTTGTGCTCCCACCACTCATGTATGTCTTGTTGAGTTAGCATTTATGTATACTTCTACATGCCCAAGTTTAGTACTATTGGCAATAGAACCAATGTTGTAATCTAAGGGAAAGTAGAGAGTGTTACCAATAGAACCTTACATATCCATATACATGCATACACATAGACATATAGAGATACACAAATAAGTAATGATATCCCAAAGAAGATTCCTTTATTATATGATAGACAATACAACACAATTACATATATCCTCTCCCATGAAGCTATCTGAGACTTCATGTGCTTATCTATTTATAACTCTAACATGCAGTTGTAATTACTTAACTACCTTGGTTGATCGGTTAGTAGAGACTCTGATCGACTTATACCTCTAACTAAATTGATTGATCGACAAGTTCTAGGTCGACCATTAGGGCTAGTCGACAGGGTCGACTAGCCCCTACAACACACACTTATACTGAGAGGGGGGTTGAATCAGTATAATATTAGTTTTAATTTTTCCTTTTCTATATTGAACTTATAATTTCATTACTTTACCAACCATAACCAATCTATAAAAAATATATGGAGACATATAGTGCAAAGTAAAAAAAAAATTAACATGGACACCCAAATGGGAGAAAACCACAAAATATATCTTTATAAAATCATGTAGGAACCAACCTACTATTAAAACATTTATCGGCACCAACCTATAGGAGACACCAATCTCTTTAGCTAAGAACCAACTCAGCAGCACAAATAGGCACCAACCTAATGTTACAATATTCGTAGGAACCAACATGTTGGAGACACCAATCCGCTCATATGAGCTACAAATCAGCAAGATGCAAGTACCAAGTAACTGTAGACACCAATCTCATCAATTTTTTTTTCTAGACTCAATTCTTCTTAAAATTGAATATGTCCAGAACCTTTAGTCCAAGCTTCCTCCTACGTAAATATGTTACAATTTTTTTGTCAATGCACTCTCAAAACTTTCCACCTACTCACACTTAGAAAGACCCTAGATATTCCTTGCACATCCTTGCACCTCCCTTCCACCCTGAGACAATTACATTCTTATCCCGTTCATTTTTTGGCACCGAGAACTTTAGAGCCTCTGCTTCTCTTCCTTATCATTACTCTTCCTTCCATGCACAAAATTTAATTCGGGTATCATTTTTTATACATCAAGCCTATATGTTCAAGGAGTTTTTCGGACACCAACAACATTTTTTCTCATGGGGTCAGCTCCAACTCCCTTTGAATCTTCCTCAAAACAAGGATGAAAAAATCCTTCGAAAATAGTACCAACTCATCCTATTTGTCGCATTTTATCTTCACAGGTTACCACAAATACCCTCTGTTGTAACATAAAACTAAATTTGCATAAAAAATTAGATTTCTTTAGGACCTAGGATCATGCTTCATTAATATTTTAGTTTGAATAAAATTCAATTTTTAGTTTTATTGTTTTAGCTAATGAAATTTCTTTAGAAACTTTTTAACTTTATTAGATTAGTTTTATTTTTATTAAATAAATCGAAGGTTTAGACCAAAAACTTTGTAATTTTTTTAATTTTATTATATAAACCTTTATTTGTATATGTTTAATAAAATATTATTTTTTGCAAGAAAATATAATCGTGCCTATCCACTTAAAGATCAATGACTCACAATAGATTTTGACCCCCCCCCCATATGCTTAATGTTTAACTAAAGGGGGTGGGGCCGAAAAACTCTACCCAAAGGTTAAGATTTGCAATGTGATGCTCATCCATCATTTTCTTCCCTCAATGTATCTGGTTAAATTAACCACATCCACCCCTCACAAAATTAACACAAGGTATACACGAGTCCAATCATGATGTCAACTAGAGAAAAGGTAATAATCATTTCATTTATTTTAAAATTAATCTTTTGCCAATCAAACAATGACACGTATATATTTTCAATAGAAAAAGGGGGTAAAGGTTCAATTATCATTTTATTTTAAAATTATCAAAGGGTTTGAGCATCGGGTTCATTGTTCCTACAAAGCTTGTCATCGTCAACCTAGTCTGACGATAGATCCAATCCACGTCCTCCATGGGTAAATCTGAATCCTCTTTATTCTTTAATGGTTGTTTTAAAATGTAGTCTTCTCAAGTATTAGAAACCGGTAAAAATATAAATATCATAGAAGAAGACCTCATCGACAAAGATAAAGACATATTTGACCCTGTCCTGTCTTTCGACTCCTATGATCTATACCAACACGTAAAATAAAAAAATTCCAATATGGTTGAACATTACTACGCATGGGGATCTGACATTTTTAAATTTATGATACCCTGGGTCTATCAATTCCCAGAATTTGTGTTTTGGTGTGTCGAAAATTATATCCCCTAAAAACGAACTGTAATTTCAACTTATGGGTTTTTTCTTATTGATATAACCCCTCAATGGATTTTTGAAATGAAGGGATGATTTTAGGGGATACATTTCGCTCATCGAATAATTTTCCAAGGTTTTTCCCAAAAAACTATTCTCTATTCTAAAAATTATTCACCCAAATTCTATAGGATAAAAAAAATTTACCTTAGAAATTGCCAAAATTTCATACAAACTATATAAAATCCTTACAAATTTGAACATTTTTACAAAAATATCGCCAAACATTTTATAGTTGGCATATGAAGGATTAGTAAGATTCGACAAGGTTTGTACATTTTAAAATAAATAATCATCCCTGCTAAAATGTTGAGATGGTCATTGAATCCAAAAAGTGAGCCACTAAATGAGCTTATAGCGGCCATGTGTCTTATAGAATTTAAACCTGAGGAGAGGGTTACCTTACTACAGTCATATCTATGAAAAATTCTCAACGTCAATCATGATAATACTGTCATCCAAACTAAATTATTTTCTAATAACTCTCGAAATATTATTTCCATGATTTCTATGATTTTGGGGAAAATGATGATTTGATTGTAGATGAATTTTGGTTAGGAATCATGGCTTCTATATGTCTAATTATGACCAAGACCATTACCAAATTTGATTTTCCCCAACTTCTAGTAGACCAAATTCACTATCACCTCTCTGAATTCAAATCCCTTCGAAGCTTTAGATATCAGTCATATTTGGTTCACCTCTTCCTGTTTACACAAGATCACCATTTTTTTCATCTAGTTTTCAATATTGAAGATGACTATGGTAACCCTAATTCATTCTTTAATTGGACTCCTATCATTAAGAAGAAACCCCTAAATGTTGGATTTACTCACTATATTAACTAGTTTATGTGTAAATTCTACCAACTCATATTTGATAAAACTCCCCCTAGAATATTTCCTCAGCATAAAAAACTATTACAGTTGAGTACAAACACAAGAGTAGGATATTGGTATATTTTTTAGCATTACACTAAAATAAGGGTTTATGCTTTCCAACTATGTCCTTTCATGTTACCTATTTTCTTAACTCCTAGGATATTTTCTCTTGAATATATTAGGAAAAGGTTAAACATAAATGAAGTTCATTTTGTGACAAAGAAACATAAGGTGACTTTCAAATTGAAAAAGGAGGTAGGTCCTTTTATTGTTAATACCAGGGAAACACTGTAGATTACAACAAAGCTTCTTTTAACTATGGGATTTCAACAAGGGGAACCATGGAATTATGACACGCATGGTGTAATACCTTCAAAAAAGACCTCACGTAGGAAAGATCCTTATCAAAAACAACAAAAAGGTGAATGGTAAGTCATAAGGTCAACATGTGAAGTCTCCATTCATGCAAACACCACAATATTTTAACAAGACATATAAAAGGAGGATTCTAGAGTCACATTCAAAGGATTCATAGACAGAAGAAGGTGGATCAGTTAAAAGGAAGAAATTGGATACAGTGGATGAAGAAGAAGATCAATATTTATAGAGATAAATAACACCAGTAGGCAGAGGTCCTCTGATGAAAGTAGAAGTATCAACTTTAGCAAAATCCAAAAGTCTAGGAGAACAAAGTGAAGAAGAATCATTGACTACAAATCAACCCATTGATTATGCAAATAAATTTAGGGAAATAATACAAGCAGGTTAAAAGATTAAGAAGAATATTACTCCTCAGATTTTTTAATATGATGCATCTCAAGCCAGAATGATATCAGCTATGTATTATGAAAAATGGAAAATAAACATAGTTGTTATATAACGAAAAGAGAAAAATAAAGTGACAAATGTTTCCATTGATATGAATTTAGTACACCCACTGGAAAAAAATTATTTTCACAGAAAAACTAGAGAAATGATAAAGAGAGATACTCTAATAGAAAACCTTGGAATTAAAAATATTCAGGCCTTGAATGAAAAACTTAGAACTCAGCTAAAAAATGAAAACTTGGGTAACAAATCAAGGTAGAAAAGGATAGAGGAATTAGAACAGTGGATAATACAACTAGGATCCAATCCAAGAGATGAAGCATCTATACAGGCATCAATAAATACAAAAGACAAGGAAATTCAAGTGTTGAAGAAAACACTCAATATCCCAGGAATTGAACATGTACAAACTCTTGAGCTACAAGTTATTCAAGAAGAAAAAAATAAAATTCTGAGAAAAATGGTACAGATGGGAGAAAAAACTAAATTATATGAAATTCAAATCAAAATATTAAAGGATCATCTTCTTCAGAAGCATCCAAATTAGCAGATCCAACAACTGGATTGTCAAAATCATTAGCATATCTAAATCTAAAGGGTATGGAAATAGAAAAATTAAAGAAAATAATCTCAGATGAAAAAGAAGAAATCAAGGATAAAGATAAAATGGTTACAGAATATCAAAATTTGAAAACAAAAATGTGAAATGAAATAGATCAATTGAGTGAAACGTTGTTTGGTAAGGAATATTTGATAGGGGATAGAAATGTCATCTAGGATGAAAACATAAATGAAGTCACTAAGCTCTTGGATTTATTCAAAATTAATGATGATGAAATTCAATTAATAGATGATATTCATGAAGTTTTGAAGAAAGCATTTTCTTAATTGGGATCAATACCTCAGGTTTCTACCTAAGTCATTAGGTTCCTAAATTCAAATTCCAATGAGGTACTCAAAATAAAAGGAATTCAAGATAGGAAAAAAATGGTCATGGAAGCTGAAAGAATTTTTACTAAAAAAAAATTGTTGTAGGCAAATAAAGATAAATGCATAAGTATGAAGAGAGATGTTGATTTATTCTTGAAGATATTTGATAAATTGATAAAGATGGGATTGCCTTCAGCTTGGAATGACAAAGGGAAATTATTTCCATTTGAATAATACAAAAAAACATATATTCATATCTAGAGAAAATAATTCAAAGTTTCAAGGTATGTATGATAAATTAAGAGGTTGGGAAATTGCAGATTTACTTATGGATGTTTTTCATTTAATACTCTAGTTAATCAAAGAATTGTTTCCAAATCCTCCTATGTATGAAAAATACACAGATCTTGATATTTCCTAAAAATATATAAGATCTTATGGATATCGTTCAAGCAACACTTGGAAACGTTTTCTCCATCTGATAGTTGTATGAGTCATCAAAGAAGTTCAATATAGTCATCCAATCTTCCAGTTGTTTCCTATTTTTGTGAATATGATATCTTTTCATAATCTAAATACTGAAATGTAGGATTAGATAACCATTTTTTGGTTATGACCTAAATGTATAAATCTATGTGATATATTCGATGTAAAGGGGTTCTTTTTGGAGGATTGAAGGACTATGTTTTGAATACAATTTCACAACTTTTGAAGATTCAAACTTCGATGTTTCAGTCTGTGTAATTCTCTTTTCTATGTTATTTCCATATTCTTAAATTTCTTCTTAAATGTGTCTATTTCCATGAATGTGATGATTTAGTATTCCTACTACAATATTTAATACAAAGGTATCTTTAAAGGTCACATATTTCTTCAATGTACTATTGTTGAAGGAAAATCTCCCTGCGGATAGGTAGATCTCCTCTTGAGAGATAGATGCTTAACTCTTAAGACAGAAGATGCTTAACGTGAACACTGACTTCCTTTCGGATCTATACAAACTAATGCATGAGGAGGAAGGAGAAAAAAAGTACCTTTTACCGGTGTTTGTCCCTGCACGCTCCGAGTTGAGCTCCAAGCTTTCGCTCCTCAATGAGTCTTATAGAAAAACAATAGTACAACCACTTCCTACTCTATTGATATTAGCTTGAAATAGATCTATATATCATAGACAAGTTCATGTGATATTAAACACAAACTAGAAAGAAACAGGCCAAGCGTGTCATATTAATGAGAACAATGACAAAAGTAGCTTACAACCGTATATGCGAATGAGACAGCTTCGTCAAGTCCCCTTTGTCTAACCCTTGCTCAAAAGATCCACGATCCGGATGACAACAACTTTACTGATTACTTTCCTCCAGTTCACAGTATTCTTCCTATGAAATCATAGGTTTCATGCTTCCGATTCTTCCCCCTTCTCCAGATCAAGTGTTTGAGGCATTTTAAGTGTCTCCTTAGTGTCGTCATCGTGGCAGTATGCTTTGCTTGATAATTGTGACACTTGTGAGCAACATGCGACACTTGCGAGAAACATGCATCACTTGCCAAATTGAGTAATGTTGATGTGTAACAACTATAAGTATCAAGAAGACATGTGCTTGCATGTTATTATTCCTTTTTGAAAAGAAACAAAATATTATTTTCTATCCAAATTTTACTCTCGTTTAGATACAAATTTAATGATCCTTTCTTCTATCTGAAAGTTAAATAGTATTTATCATAGATACACTATTTCACTCTTCAATTTTGTTTCTTCTTATTTCTTCTTTCATGATATTTACAAATTTAAAGATGACTTAAAACAAAGAAACTTTTCCTTCTAATATTTATCTATTATATATTCTAAGACTTGTAGAATAGGCCAAAATAAAGAAAAAAATTATATGTTCTAAGACATACCAACCAAAAAATAAATCAGTTAATTCAATGGATTCCTTGGCATAGTTTCTTATCCAGAAACATCTCAAGGGTTATAACACCCTCAATTCCCAACATTCGTTGAATGGGTCATAGATCAAGTATCGACTATCTAATTATTATCCTAATAGGTCCACTTCATCACATATCAAGATACCATCCCACTAGGTTAACCATCCCACCAGACTCACTAGGCTCATCTAGATCATCGAGCACCTAGGGCTTCAAAATCATGTCTTTAACTCCACACGGGTACTTCAATGCGATGAAATACATTGATCCTTCCCAATGATCAATGAACATGATTTAATCCACTCTAGGTATATGATTCTTCCATGTGGTTTTATCTCCACCACTGGGTCACCGGTGCACTGGGCCCCTGAGACTTTATATTTTCATCTTTAACCACTTGCCTTGATCCAATATACTATGCCATTGGGACCACCATTCACCAGACCAATGATCCTTCAACACTAGAACTTCAATCACTTTATCAATCTAGTATACTAGGAGATTGACCCATTAGGCTCATCGGGCCCCAGGACTACAACATTGCACCATCAAACATTTCACTCTCGTTCATTTATCATGGTGACACGAAACAAGAGACATGGCCTCCATGTAGACCTATTTCCATGTGTGTAGGGTGACATGGCAATAATGTGACTGCTAACATCATTACTTCCTCTAACACTATTCGTAGATCATGTTGAGGTGGTAGATGACGAGGCTTCCACATGAAGTGAATTCTACATGGTGTTTATTGGGAATCAATGTGGTTGTTGTCATGGTTTTGATGTGGTATCGACCACTGACCACCATGATCTTGGGACTTCAACACTTTACTTTCACCCGATCCTGTATGGAACCTTATCTATGTTTTGTTTGGACCAGTGAGTCACTGGGATATATCCCCCCTGGAACTTCAACACTGAAATTCTCTTTCGATCATGTTTGGAACCCTATCGCTATGTGTTCCAATCACCAAGTCACTAGGATATCATCCCACCGAGCTCATTGATCAATCGGTCCACCGAGCCCTCTAAACTTTAATATTGTTTCCTTAAGATTTTACTTTGATATGGTATGTTAGGCCCCACAAAATAAAAGTTAATACTTTGCACAAGGTTCCATAACTCACCCATTCTTGTTTAAACTATGTAATACCACTCTTGCAATATAAATTCATTAATATTATTTTTCCTTGTGAATGTGGGATATAGTGACTTTCAATATTTACTTTGATCTAGCTAATATGGTCATCAAGCATCGAGACCTTCCTTTCATTTCTACTCGGACCTATAATGGGTTTGTCCCATCCAACATCCATCTTCTCAATTTCTCATCATACCTATGTAACCCTGAATTCATTTCTTGTATAGTCATCTCACTTCTCTTGTTCTTTATTCAGGGTAAATGCATAGAGCCTTGTACACATAAACTCATCAATGCATAGGGACATTCTCTAGTTCAATTCACAATATGGATACTTCCTCTATCTATATGGTATAATTCTCTTTGGCCCTAGTGGTCTCCCCCAATGTTTTACATCAATGACAACAATGTTTCCAGCAAACACCCCCTTTGTCATTGATGCCAACCTTAGTAAATTCTAATACTCCTCCAATATTCCAATTCCAATACTCCTCTAGTTTACTTGATACTCCTCCAATGTATTGAAATACCTTATTCAATTTCCCCTTATCTGTAATTTCTCCTTGTGGATGAAATTATTCAGCTTCTCCTTCTTACTCTTTACTCTTCCCCTTTGACATCAATGGAAAAGGTATTTTTCCCCCTTACACTTTAATCTTTATTCTTTCCTTTGCAACCAACAACCTTTTTTCTTTATGTGACTCCCTGTGAGATTGTGCTTCTCTTGAAGTTCTTTAATTATTTGATGGCATACATACCACTCCCAATTTGTGTCTGAGATACTCAAATGTTTCTCTGGGGAGGATTTTTGTAAAGATATAAACAAATTGTTCCTTTATACCAATATATTCTAGCTTGACACTTTGTTCTGTGACTTGCTCTCTTAGGAAGTGGTATTTGATTGGAATGTATTTTGTCTTCAAATGCATAATTGGATTCTTTGAATTTTTTATGGCACTGGTATTATCACATGGTATTGATATTGGATTATTATATTCAACCTTAATTTCCTGCAACATTTGTTTCATCTAGAGTACTTATCTACAACATGTTACTGCAATGCATTATTCTTCTACTATGGATAAATAAATTGATGATTAATTCTTGCTGAACCAAGATACTAGATTGTTTCCTAGAAATAATTCTACATTGTTGGTGTTGTTTCTGTCATCCACACTACCTTCCCAATCTACATATGTGTAGGTTATCAATGAAAATTTTGTGCCTATGGGATACCATAAACCAAAATTCAATCTGCCTTTCAAAAATCTCAATATTTGTTTTACTTCTAGCACATGTGTTTCTTTTGGTGTAGCTTGAAACCTTCCAACTAATCCTACTTCCTGCATAATATCTGGCCTTGAAGCTATTTTCAATGTTTCATCTAAACCTGCATAGGATATATATCTAAAGCAAGTACAAACAAAATTTAATAGGAAAGGACGAGAGATTCAATATGGAAGAATGAGAAAATATATTCACAGTACTCCAATGAGTTGATCAATGAATGATGATTGATACAATGAATAAGTGGAATACACTCATATATAGGCAGGAACATTCCATAATTAATAAAATAAATCAAGGAGTTATATTTCCTTAGGAATTCATGCATGCATAATAGTTGTGGTCTAAATAGAAAGTCTAAAATAGAACTAGTCAGTTAACTCCTACTAAACTAATGTGTCAAAAATATAAATTTCTCCAACACCCCCCCTGAACATCACTATGGAGTAAAAATCAATCTTGACTACTAGTCCATATTAGGTACTCATGTACAATGAAACTAATGAAAAATGAATAAAAAATGAGGAAAGAGGGAAAACCACATGGGAACAAACCCCAACTCAAAAGAACATACATCAAAAGAAGAAAATGAAACAGCTAGGAAACTATGTTCTTCACTGCAAGATGATCCCACAAAGTCGAAAACTTATGCTCACTGAATGTCTTCATGAAGATGTAGAAATATTTATGGATCTCATGAATTCCTTTGGAAACCTATCTAACCTTGTACCTCTTGATCCTGTGGACCCATCTACACCTAAAAATATTCCTTTCTGGTGGAAGTGGAACCATATCCCAAGTCTAATTCTCTAGGAGTGATTCATACTCCTTCTTCATGGTTTCTCTCCATAATGGATTTCCCACATCCTTACTATAGGTATGTGTATCTGAATATTGAACCATATAGAAATAGATTGGCATCGTAGGTTTAGAAGATGAAAGTAAATGATAAGTATCCTCATGATGAGATTGAGTCATCCTTGAATCCAATGGAATCCTTCAAAGGACACTTGCTTCTTGAAGTGTGAATTGTTCCCTCTTGGGAATTAGTTGAAGCTTCGGTGTTGGATTCTTATATGGTTGTACTACCTACTCATTTACATGTATTGAATCTAAGTGTATGTAATCATCTCTGATGTTTGGAACTGATGGAAACAAATGAGTACCTACATGTTGCACTAGAAGTGCATGAAAAGTACTCTCCTTATTTGTAAGTAAAAAAGATGAGTCATCTCCAGCAAAATTAGTGAATTAATACAACCTTGATTTTTGATCCACCTTGCCAATTGCAATAATGGAATTGTCATGCATATCAAGTACAAAAACTGAATCTGATGTAAATTAAACCTTTCTTCCTTTATGAGTGATTTGATAAACTAAGAGCATATTCATAGAAAGATTTGGAACATGTAAAACATTCTAAAAACTACCATTATGGAATCCACTCTCCCGTCTCCTTCTACTACTACTATAGTATCACCCCCCATGAGAATAGGGGGTCTTGATCATGAAATCAAAGAAG
>SNQJ01S0158915.1:0-20608 GCA_010110895.2 Picea sitchensis
TAACATTACTAATCTAATATGCCCCAATTAAGGGGTAATGAGCCAATATTAGGGCTTAACAATTTGGCCTCGGGTGAGCCACTTGTCTTGGTGTAGGAGTTTCCCTTCCTTGACAACCCAATAAAGTTGGATCTGTTGCTGGCGAGTTCCCTTGACCCGTGTGTCCACTATATGATCAGTGAATTCTTGTTCCATGTAGTCAGGGTTGAGGTCTATTGGTGGCAGTTGTTCTGTGATCTTAGAAGTGTCCAATAATGGGGGAAAATATGGCCAAAGGAGGTGCACATTGAATACTGGATGCAGACCAAGGAAGGGTGGAGTATTGAGATCAAAAGCATTGCTACCCACAACCTTGGTATAGTGTAAGGCCCATAACAAAGTGGGCGAAGTTTCAACACAATGGTCTCCATTGTGTTGAGTTCCCCCATCAGCTGAGGAAACTTCTGCTGTATTTGGCCTCGAGTGAGCCACTTGCCTTAGTGTAGGATTTTCCCTTCCTTGATAACCCAATAAAGTTAGATCTGTTGCTGGCAAGTTCCCTTGACCCATGTGTCCACTATCTAATTAGTGGATTCTTGTTCCATGCAGTCAGTGTTGAGCTCTGTTGGTGTTAGCTATTCTTTGATCTCAGAAGTGTCCAATAATGGGGGAAAATATGGCCGAAGGAGGTCCACATTGAATACTAGATGCAGACCAAGGAAGGGTGGAGTGTTGAGATCAAAAGCATTGCTACCCACAACCTTGGTATAGTGTAAGGCCCATAACAAAGTGGGTGAAGTTTCCGATGGGGCCCGGTGAGATGCTCCTTTGTAAATGCAACCATACTTTTTCGCCAACTTGAAACTGGTGTGGTACCATGAGTTGATCATGGCACTGCTTGTACTTAGTATTGGATTTCTACAAAATCTCCTTGACCTATTGGTGGATGTCCTGAATCCGCTCAATGAATCTGGTGGCTTTTTCAATCGCAAACTAATCGGGGGAAGATTATCTTTGTGTGGTGGCAAGAGGAAGTGGAACATCAATGGGTCCCAAGGGTTGGAATCCCAGACCCACCTGAAATGGGCTATGGCCAGTGGAACTATGGAGAGCACTGTTGTAACTATATTGGACATATGGGAGACTCTCATCCCATGTACATGGATGCTTAGAATTGTACATGCCCAAGATGTGCACAACCATCCAATTGATGACCTCTGTTTGGCCATCGGTTTGGGGTGGAAAGCAGTGGATTTTGTGAGCTTGGTGTCCAATAGAGACCAGAGACTTGACCAAAAGGCGTCAAGGAGCTTGTTGTCTCGGTCAAAGATGATAGTTTGTGGTATCCCAAAGTTGGCCCACACTCATTTGAAGAAGAGATTAGCAGTATCTGCCATTGTGACATTGTTCTTACAGACTGTGAGGATGGCCATCTTCGAAAACCAATCAACAACCACAAACACACAGTCATTTCCTTGCTTGGTGGACGACAAGACGGACATGTAATCCTTTGAGATGGATTCCCAAGGCTTCTCTAGAATAGGAAGAGGGGTGTATAAGCATTGTTTCTTGATGGCTAGCTTGGAAATGGAACATGCATTGCAAGATCTAATATACTTGTTGATGTACTGTTAGAGTTTTGGCTAATAAAAATGTTTTTGAAGAACGAACACAATTTTCTCCACACCAAAATGTCCTACCACCTGACTATAGTGGGATTCCCAAACCATCTTTGCACGATCGCTTGTAGGAACACATAGATGGCCCAGGTGGCATAAGATTATGTCTTGAATGTGAAAATCAGTGACAGTTGCACCTGTACCCAAGAGCTGATAGGTGGTGGTAAAGTCTTTATCTTGCTGATAAAGTTGGGGCCACTCAGCTACTTCATGTCCATAGGAATGGAGCACCGTGGTGAGTGCAGCCACAAGAGGCCGACGGACATAGTCAGAGACACGATTGGAGATACTTGTCTTATACTTTTTGTTGATATGGAACTGTTGCAGGTAGGTGGACCACTTCTCATGGCGATCGTTCTGCAATTCCCCTTGTGTCTGTATGAACTGCATAGGCTTGTGATTAGTGTGTATGATTGTCTCTTTCCCTAGAATGTAATGTTTCTATTGATGACATGCTTGTACAATGGAATACATTTCCTTGTCATAGGTGGGGTATTTCCAGAAAATATCGAAGAGTGTCTCAGTATGGTATGCCATCAGATGCTCATGCTAAGTGAGAACTGCACCCACAACATATTCAGATGCATCAGTCTCAATCTTGAATGGTTGTTGCAGATCGGGCAAGGAGAGTACTGGAGCTGAGCACAAACAATGATTCATATCATCGAATGCTCATTGTTGCTCCTTCCCCCACACAAACTTGTCCCTATCATTTCCCTTGGTCACCTGGTTGAGGGCCCATGCAATATGGGAGAATCCCAACACGAACTGTCGGTAGAAGTTGGCTAGTCCCAAAAATATCTGAAGCTCAGTTAGTGCAGTCGGGGCTGGACAATCATAGATGACTTGGATCTTAGCTAGATCAACATGTACCCCATGCTCATCAACAATGTAGCCCAAGTATTGGACCCTGTTCATTCCAAAAGATCATTTTTCCAAGTTGGCATAAAGCTTGTGCTGCTACAAAGTGCTCAAAACCTGTTGAATATGCCGCATGTACTCCTCCCATGTTTTGCTGAAGATGAGGATGTCATCCAAATATACAACCACAAAGGAGTTGGTGAAGGGTCTCAACACATCATCCATAAACCTCGTGAAAGTGGTTGGTGCATTTGTTAAGCCAAAGGGCATGACTAACCATTCGTAAAGAACTTCTTTAGACTTCATGGTTGTCTTCCATACATCAGTTGGTTCGATGGGAACCTAGTGGTAGCCAGAATTTAGGTCAATCTTGCTGAAGAAATTTTCCCCCTTGAGTTGGTCAAGAAGGTCATCAATCCTGGGAATGGGGTAACAGTTCCTGACTGTGATGTTTTTAATGCTCTGTAATCAATGCAGAGTCGCCAAGTCCCATCCTTCTTCTGCACTAGTACAATCGGGCTTCTGCAAGGGGAGGAGATGGGTATGATGTGCCCCTTTTGAAGAAGCTCTCGGATCTGATGCATGATTTCATCATTCTCCATCAACGAGCACCGATAGACTGGTCCATTAGGTAGAGGTGCATCCGGGGTCAGATCAATTGGATGCTTTACTTGGAAGTGTGTCTATACCCCTGTAGGTGATGAGAATATGTATATGTATTCTTCCATGATCCCGTCCACTTGCTACTACTGCAAAGAGAGGCACTATGTAGAGGCCACAGATGTGGTGACGACCTTCTTCTTACTGTGAGCACGAATCACAAAGAAGACAAACTTCCCGGTCTGTGAAATGATCTTACTACATTGCTTAGCAAGGATTAAAGAAATAAAAGTAGGCGACGCTACCTCTGGGATCCTATACAATTGTCTATCCAAAGTAATAATAACACTGCAGGGTCTAGACTCATACACAACAGAATGCTTCCACATGTTGATATTATGGTAGTTGTGGGAGGTATTTACCTCCATGTGTAAACTTGACGAGAATAGAATAATCCGGGAAGCAAGAGAAACCCTAATGAGTTGGCTAAATAACCCTAGAAGACTTGTCGACTCAAGAAGATAATTTGTATTAGGTTATTAGCCTCCAAGAGAAGAAGTCAGCCAGAAGAAATAATAATATACTGAATAGACAGATACCCAGAATAAGAAGTCGGCCTAGGCAATTAGCCAGGAATATTATAAATACAGGGCGTCAGTCTCTCATTTGTCACAGTCTCAGAATTGCAGAGTAGCAACTGGTGCACACTGCAGTGCCTAGTCTTATGTGTAGGTTTGAGGAGAGTTTCCATTTCCGTTGCTACAGCTAGCAATTACGTTTTGGCTTGGACTATCTTTTGTCTAGGGTTTGGACTATCTGATTAGCTCTTGTTGATGCGCTATCTTTGTGGAAAGGTGTGCTACCCTTTGTTTGGCTATCTAGCCTAGGGTTTGCTTCCAGAGTGATTCTCTGTCAAGGTTAAGGTGCTCGGAGGGTGGCTTCGGTCTATGGTTGGGTGACAATAGAGATATTGTCAATGGTAAAACAAGCACATCCATTATATTGTAACAGGTTATTGGCCCACACCTCCTTCATTCAGTCTAACCACTGGAAGGAAACATAGCCGTAAGGATACTAAGCTCGTTGAAGAAATGCCGCTAGGTTTTCTAGCAAGAGGAGTCACCATAGCACTGCCGCTAGGGTTACTAGCAGGTGCAGTTGTAGAAACCCTAATCCTTTCGTTGAGGCACCTTAAGTGAAGAGATTGACCTAATTTCTAGATATATCATTACACCCTAGCCTATCGCATCTCATGGTACTCTTAGCAAGTCAAGACGTGAAGTTTGAGTTTTTGGTCAAATCTAGGGTTTGATCAAGTCAAAGAAGCCATGACTTATTCTATGAAGTCAGAGAACAAATTAGATGGAGCCTCTAACTTCAGAGCATGGAATACAAGGATTGACCTCATCCTTGCCAAGAATAAAGTACTGGATATTGTGAAAGGAAAGATCATGGAACCAGAGTTTGAAGAAGGAAAAGAGAAGGAACCCCAGAACGTTGCAGTTATGGAGAAGTTCAAAGACAGTGACATCAATGCTATGAGTATCATAGTGGACTCTATAAAATACCACTTGATACCCTACATATCCCATCTTGACTCATCGAAGAAGATGTACGATGACCTAACAAACCTCTTCTCAATCAAAAATATTGGGCAAGTAATGAGTCTGAAGAATGAGCTCTGTGACATGAAGATGAATGATGACGACAACATAACATCATACTTTGTGAGAATATCTTAGTTAAGATATCAACTATGAGCTATTGAAGAGATCGTTTCAGAGAAGGAATTGGTAAACATAGTACTCAATGGTCTTCCCAAGATGTGGGATTCATTTGCCGCAAGCATGAACACAAGGAAGGAGTATCCGACATTTGAAGAACTTTGGACTTTCTATACTCAAGAAGAATTAAGGATCAATGCAAAAGATAAACCCTAAAAGAAGTACGATGATCAAGCCTTCACAACAAGATTCAAGAATTTCAGGAATAAAAGAAATTTTGGTTCAAGGAGGAAGCCAAATCAAGAGAAAAACATTTCAGAAATACAATGCTTCAACTGTGGAAAGTATGGTCACTTCAAGAATCATTATCCTGAGCTAAAGAAAAGGAAAGAGAGACATGAAGCATCAGTTGCTGAAGAAAAGGAACCTACAAAGAAGACTAAACAGGATGGAAGAGACTTCTTCTTCTAAAGGTAACAATACTCTTCTTATTTCCTATACATATCTTGTTTGCATAGTCTCTGTACATATCTTGTATATATATCTCTTGGAAGATAATGTGTTCCAAGAAGAAGTATACCTATGGAAGAACAACAAGATAAGGATGGACATCATTAGATAATACACATGAAAGGATGAAATACAAATCATGTGGAATCTATTGCAAGATAAGCCGAATCAATCATGAAGAGACTTAGAAGAAGCAAAGACAAAAAGAAGTCAACAATCAAGAGGAAATTGGAGAAAGACTTATGACGTTTTTTAGAAGACAATAAGATGGAAGTGTGGACTTTGCAGAAGACAATAAGGATGTAGATGGAAGCATGGACTCTATTATATGGAGGGAGTCGATTATATGCACTCATACATGAAGCAAGGATTAGGAGGGAGCTAATCCTATGATCCATTGAAGATGATGAAGTATATATCCATGATAGCAGCCATGAAAGACAATACATATCCTTAGAAGAAGACATATTCAAAGAGAAGCTTTAAAGTATCCCTGATTGTCCATCCACATTCATGATCCTGTGATGAAAGAAAGAAATGGAATCTTTAGGGCATGGAATCTACTCCATGGATCCAAGAGCTAAACACGAGGAAGAACATAAAGATTCAAAGAAAGAAAGAGAATCCATAACAACCAGTCATTGTATCAAGAATCACAAGATTGCCATCCTGATATGACCTCAATAAAAGCAATCAAGCAGAGGAACTGAAAGTCATGATGAAGAACAGTGTATGGAAGACTTATGAATGAAAGAATTGCGAGATCTAGAACTAGAGGTTCTCCCAGATGGAGGGAGAAGACTATGATGATTACTTGTTCCAGTACACCAGGCATATCTTTACATGAGTCATTATATCATCTATGGGTTGGAGTTCTACATCAGATAAATGCAAAGAATGTTCTCCAAAGAAATTGAATAAAGAGCGTATGAAGAGCAACCTCAAGACTTTGAGGCATACCAGAAAGAGACCCTTGGATGCAGATGGAAGAAGATAACTTCCAGTGCACAATAGAAGCATGTTGAAGATTCTCTATAATAGAGATATTATATCAGAATGATTACTCAAAAGATCAGGATGATAGATTGCCAATCTGTTGGCCCTTGACCAAGTTTTGAGGAACACTTGGTCATACTTGACCATTTTTGGGACTTTGACAGCCTATCAAAGATGGAGCACAAGGCGAAGCGGAGATCAAGGAAGCTGGACCCCCTTTTTGGGTTTTTGGGAATAATGTAACAGGATCGGGATGTCGTCCCATGGGTTTACCCATGTTTTGGCCCCTTTTTGTAATGTATAAGTAGAAGTCTAGGCTATGTAAGAAGGGACCTTTTTGAGGACAATGGAGAAGTGGCTTAGTGATAAGAGTTGATCTGTGTGATACACTTGTAGAGCTGAGTGCAAGTATTGTAAGCGCTGAGTGCACGCACTGTAAGAAGGTATTATGCTTAGAGATACTCAGGGAAGGATGATCCAACAAGTTGTGTAGATCTCCTGTCCTACACAGAGTAGGTTTTGAGGCTCTATGCTTGTAACTGATTGGCCAACAATAATAGAGAAAAAGAATTGGTGGACGTAGCCCCAGGGTGGTGGTGAACCGCATAAATCTATGTGTAATGATTTGTGCTATTACTTACATGTATTTTCCCTCTCTTGCTAAGTGCTATGACATGTTTAGATATATGTACTTATGCTTTGTGCTTATTAGATGTCTATAGATGATAGATTTGATGTGTATGAAGTTTCTAAGTTCTTGGTCCACCAGATCTGGTCTGTTGTATGCTGCTAAGTGCTGAATCATATTAGATATAAGTATATATTGCAATGCTCTATGTTATCTGCAGAGTGAGATAAGGGTTAATTCTAGGTGAACTATTGATGCTAAGTTCTTTGTTAAGTGTGTAATCACAGATCTGTATCCCAGCTAAGGTTGCAGACACCTGAGTCCTGCAATCACTCATGCCTCTACCTCAGGTGAGACTTCATCCTCTTCGTAGGTGTTGCTGAAAGGGTCGGTAGTTAGGGTTTTGTTGGTGTGTTGTTGTAGCATTGAACACTGGGTCTTCCCCTGTGCCAACAAATGGTTCCGTTGCCGGGACCTAAAACTGTGATTTTTGGGAACTAAGGAAGAAGAAGCTTTGTGAAAAGATTCATCCTGAATTTGTGGAAACTCTGTGTGTAGATCTATCGCTCTGATGCGCAGTACTCTACTCGACCTATGAAGCTTTGTGCTGAAGAAAAGAAGCCAGATTTGAAGAAAAGAGGTAAGATCTGTAAGCTTTGTGCTCTGATAAAGGTAAGAATAGTGAAAGGTTTTAGATCTGGAAGCTTGGTGCTAAATAAGTGGAAATTTTTGTTTCTAAAGTATGAATTTAGGTATGCTTGATAGATTTTGTCCTAGCTTGAAAACTAGGGCATTGTTAGATGAAAGAACATTTGATATGAATATATATGCTAAGAATAGTGAAATATGTGTTATACCTATGCATAGAAAGAATGTTTGGACTAACGTGTGGATGCAGAATCCTAGAAAGAAATTTTTGCAGGCTAGCCATTATGATCCTAAAGCGCAGTACAAGAAAATTTAAAGATCATTGAAGAGAAAGAGAGGATTAACTCTTTATTACAATTGCAGAAGACCAGGACATCTTGCTAAGGAATGCCCTGGGAGAAAACCTAGTTGCCTCTGTTGTAAGGCTATTGACCATGAAGTACTGGATTGCCCTAGAATGATTGCTAGACTTGAAAAGCTGAATATGGAGCAAGCAAACCCTGAAGGAGATCAAGAGACTAAGATTATAGAAGAAGCCCAGAAAGAATCAGAGATTATGTTACTGAAAATGAAAGAAACCCTGAATGAACATAAAGATGCCAGTTTGCCAGAGATCTTCAAAGAAAAGGAGAAAATTGAAGTAAGAATAGGAGACTTCGACATTGACCGTGCTTTGGATGAGGAAACACAGATGAAAATTATGACAGAAAACACATGGGAAACCCTAGGAAGACCTGCTATGGTTCCTTCACTAGGAAAAATAGGGTTGTTTAAAGGAAAAATGGTAACCCTATATGGCAAGATTACCCAGATAGCTATGAGTACCCATGGAGCTTCGACAGAGGAAGAATTCAAAGTTATTAAATTTATTGAGGATCGTGCCCCATTTCCATCTTTATTAGGCAAGATCTGGATTGAAAAAGACCAGATCCGAAGAAAAGAAGAAAAGGAAGCCCTAGAACAGAAGAAGCAAGAACTCATGGAATTTATGACTAGAAGGATCGCCTCCTTGATGGAAGAAAAAGAGAACAAATCTAAGATATTGGACACTACGGACTTGGACGTTGAAGCTATAAGAGCATTAGAGGAACCACAGAAGACAAAAATAACTAATCCATATGTTGAAGGTGTATTACCCTCGGATCTGAAGAAAGAATCTCAGCAGTGCGAAGTGACTATGTCGAGAGAAGATAGGAATCAGAACGGGAAAAGATCGATTGAGTTGAAGACTACCAGGAAGAAGGCTAGAAAATTTAGTAAGAAAAAGGCATAGATTGAAAAGTTACAAGAGATCCCAGGTGGAAAACTGCAGAAGCAAAAATCACAGGAATTGAACTTCGCCGAGATATCAGAACAATGACATATGGCACGTCGTCATGGCGAAGCAATATAGCTATTGGACCGATACACCCGTTCGACTTCCGTCCCGAATAGATAGAAAAGTGTTAAAGGATCACCGCCAGACCATTGGACCTCATCATAACAGACATATCTACGATAATGGAAACCTCATAACCGTTGCAAGAAAACTGTTGATGAATTTCCTATTTAGCTTGTTGTGTCGTTCCCTAAGAACACTTTTTCCAACTAAAAATTCGAATCCCGTAGAACTAGTGATTGTATACAATGATCATTGCAAGAAGATTGTTCATCCTAGTGCAGTATATGAGATCATCGTGCCCTGATTATATTTTCCGAGTGCGTATGTATGACGAGCTCACCGCAGTTGAGGAATCTATCACAGAGGTCCTTCTCGATTTAATGATTGAGAGAGTCATGTCGGAAAGAGGAATGTCCACCAGAGTCCAAGCATCATCGATGAGACGAGTGCAAGCTTCCCCGTCCACTACTTGAGCAGGAACATCTCGAGCCGACGCAGAAAGGAGAACTAAGCATAAAAACGACATAGCCAACGTGAAGATAGTGCCATCCATCCTACCAGCTTACATACCCCCGCTGGGCAGTGCAATTAATAGGGACAGTGTTCCTAGAGACTTTGAATACACCCTAGTCACTGCATATCTACCGAAAGGAGTATGCACCTACTGTGCAGATCAAGACAAGGTTACAATGCTGAAGTTTTGCGACTTCAACCTGGGGGACTGTAAAGTTTACAGCATGCTCGCCCCATAGAAGTACTAGACAAGAAATAAGAGAAAGAATTCGAAGATCATCCCTCAACAATGGATGATGAACCTCGTGCAGTCTACTTTTCTCAATGTTACGAAAATACCACACTTCGAAAGACACCAGGAGGTGAATGCTTGTGTAAAATTGCTGCTAAAAAGTTACCACAGAGGATACCTGTGGTTAAACCGTCGCATAACTATTGATCCGGTGCTGATCAATAGTATCACTGGGCTTAGCATGTAGGGCCCTGATCCCCAGGATTACTACCCTGGAAAGACCGCAGACCGTGCTCTTTCATAGAAGATTAAAGAAGCTTATGGCAATGTTGAAAAGGGCGTGCGAGGCTACAAGATAGCCTCTATCGAAAGTGGTGCAATGCGCCTCGCATGTTAACTGATCGTAGGAAATATGGTATGTAAGAATCAACCTACATAAGTATCAGGCTTCATAGTTGACCTTGCAGGAAAATGCACAGAGGGAATACAGATGAACTAGGAAAAGTACTTGGTAAACCAACTAGAGATTGACTGTAGAGAAGCCCAAGATCAGGGGCATGAATTCCATTTTAGCTAGCTTCTAATACTGATCACTTTTGTTGCATGGGAGCTACCGGAAGGCGCAACCTTCCTGGACCTTGACCCCTTTGAGCCACTAGCCGCGAAGTTCAGTACATTGTGGTACTCAACTGACATGAACAAGAAATGGCAATCAAATGTCGTTTTCCACACGTATTATAACCAATTAAAAGTAGCCATAGGGGGTGAACCTCGCATAAACCTGAACACTTTACAAAGGTTTTGACCTCTGATAAATTTCAGCGCAGACCACCACTTTATATACCTAACTCCATGCGTCGATGAGCACCAGGAACAGATTTAGTCCTATTATAAGATGACATAAGAAGACCTAGAAGAGATCACCAAGGAATGGTCGACGGACCTCCTTGTTGCAACAAATCCAATGGAAATTTCAGAAATCAATAGCCCAGAAGCTGCACAGGACACACCTGGGCCCAGTAAGACAAAGAAGATGAAGAATCCTGAAGAGGTTCAGGATGTAGATAGCATATCTGTAAGGATGGCTTCCGTCACACCAAATCAAGGAGGTAATGGTGAATACCTAGAGGAAGTCAAATAGAGACCAGAAGACGAACTCGAAGTTATAAAGAAGTGAAAAGGGTCACCTCTGAATTCTCCCTCCCAGAAGAAATCGAAAGCAACCGTAACTAAGATGCAGACCACGCTCACTCTAGATGACTTCAATTTCCAACTCACAACTATGAATGAAGCCATAGAAGAGATAACAGAAAAGCAAGAAGCGAAGTAGGAACAGATATATAACAGGATTGAAATTGGGCTCCAAGAAGTGCAGCAGGCACTCCAGTCTAACCGTACAATCTCTATTGTTCCTCTACTAGAAGGAACAATAGAAGTGGGAGAAGAATTAGTTCAACTCCATAAGATTGCTGATACAGTCAAAGTACGCCTTCGACATGCACAAGAAGAAAAAGCATAGGTTACTCAGGCCTTAAGGAAATTACAAGAGGAAATCATAGAACAACGTTGAGCCATGCAACAAGAGAAGATTTCTCTCCAAGAAAAAATTGAAGAAGATAGAGCAAAGATCCCAAAGGAGAAAGAGAAACTACTCACAAAGTATATTGGGATGGAAGAAGGAGTTAACTGAGCATTCCGCTCCATCACGGGCTTAGAGAAAAAGAGAGAAGAACCCTTCAAACGTCAAGTGATGAAGCTTGCTGAGGTTATTCAGCAACTTTAGCAAAGGGTCGTGGAATTAGAGCTTCAAACTATACCAACTACCCTGCAGGAAGTACGTGACCAATGAGAATTGAATGCTCAGAGCGCAATCGAGGGGATTAAAACACTTGCTGCAAAATGCAAAAAGTTAAGTAGTAGAAGCGCATAGATATATGAACAACTATTCGAAGACCCAGAGTTGAAGAAATTGGATTCCCAACTCCAGGAAGAAAAACAACACGCAGATACAGTACAGGCGCAACTCAAGCTCATGTCACCCATCGAGAGGATGAAGAGATCCCAGGAACAATGCACCACCCAAAAACTCATTCTTACCACGCAGAACAGAGTGATGGAAGTCACCCAGAAACTCCAGCCTAGCTAGGAGGCGGCCTATCTACTGTTTGAAGAAATTGAAGGCCAAGGAACAATACTAGAACAAGTAGTTGTTACAGTCAAGTATCAACTAGAAGGACCTATCAGCGAAGCGGTTATTTAGGAATTCACTGAGCAAGAAGCAGTAGCACAGAGACAAGTCGAAGGAGCTCGAGCCAAGCTCGAGACCTTTGAGGTAAAGTTACCTAGACCTAAGTGACTCGGGAGGAGTCACAGGTGAGTGTTGGGGGCCTATTGGGCCTTGACCAAGTTTTGAGGAACACTTGGTCATACTTGACCATTTTTGGCACTTCGACGGTGTGTCAAAGATGGAGCGCAAGGTGAAGCGGAGATCGTGGAAGTTAGACCCCCTTTTTGGGTCATTTTTGGGTTTTTGAGGATAATGTAACGGGACCGAGATGTCGGCCCATGGGTTTACCCATGTTTAGGCCCCTTTTTGTAATGTATAAGTAGAAGTCTAGGCTATGTAAGAAGGGACCTTTTTGAGGACATGGGAGAAGTGGCTTAGTGCTAAGAGATGATCTGTGTGATACACTTATAGAGATGAGTGCAAGTATTGTAAGTGTTGAGTGCATGGATTGTAAGAAGGTATTATGCTTAGAGCTACTCGGGGAAGGAGGATCCAACAAGTTGTGTAGATCTCATGTCCTGCACAGAGTAGGTTTTGAGGCTCTATTCTTGTAATTGATTGGCCAACAATAATAGAGAAAAAGAGTTGGTGGACGTAGCCCCAGGGTGGGGGTGAACTACGTAAATCTATGTGTCATGCTTTGTGCTATTACTTACATGTTTTTTCCCTCTCTTGCTAAGTGCTATGACATGTTTAGATAGATTTACTTATGCTTTGTACTTATTAGATGTGTATAGATGATAGATTTGATGTGTATGAAGTTGCTAAGTGCTTGGTCTACTGGATCTGGTCTCTTGTATGTTGCTAAGTGCTGAATCATATTAGATCTAAGTATATACTACAATGCTCTGTGTTATCTGCGGAGTGAGATAAGGGTTAATTCTAAGTGAACTATTGATGCTAAGTGCTTTGTTAAGTGTGTAATCACGGATCTATATCCCAGCTAAGCTTGCAAACACCTGAGTCCTACAATCACCCCTGCCTCTACCTCAGGTGAGACTTCATCTGCTTCGTAGGTGTTGCCAAAAGGGCCGGTAGTTAGAGTTTTGTTGGTGCGCTATTGTAGCATTGAACCTTGGGTCTGCCCCTGTGCCAACACAATCCATGACAAAGATCTCATGATGAAAGAAGAAGTGCCACATGGATATGTTCCAGTTTTCCAAAACAATGATATACCTTATTGATCAGAACTACATAAAGCCTTCAAAGAAGACTAGTGTTCTAGACCGAAGTACATTTGAAATCAAGCATTACATTATCTGTGATGAAGTCCATAAAGGAGAAAGTGATTCTCCAATACATATCTCCACAGATGAGTAGATAAGCAAACATTTTGGTAAGAGTTTGCGTACTCAAGCTAGAGCTCATGGAGATTACTTCCTTATTGAAAAAGGAAGAGATGAATCCCAGGTTGGGAGGGAGCACTGAAAATATTATCGAAGACATTTATTTTTCGTGAATGAAAAATAGCCCAGTTGGGCAGATTCTTTCTTGTTCAGAAAGTGGATTGAGATTTATGACGGACAACGGTTTCCCATTGTGGTTAACATGGGAAATGGTCCATATTGCTGATGTATCATAGACAACGACTTCCCATTATGGTTAACATGGGGAGTGGTCTAGGGAAGTCTGTCTTCTTGAGGGTTACTAAAGAAGACTGGCCCGCCTCGCGAGACAACGATTTCTCATTATGGTTAACATGAGGAATGGTCCATTTTGGAGGTTGATACAAGACAATCTTTTCCTTTTGTGGTTAACAGAGGAAATGGTCCAGACAATCATTCCTTAGGGTTTATACATTCTCTCCAGGGTGCACTTTGATTAGTGTAGGAGGAGTGGCCCAGGGTGGGTAATGGTCCAGGCTCAACAATCAAGGACAAACATTCCTTAGGGTTTATACATTCTCTCCAGGGTGCACTTTTATTAGTGTAGGAAGAATGGCCCAGGGTGGGGAATGGTCCAAGTTCAGAAGACAGGACAATTATTCTTCCTTGCTTGAGAAGAATAGTCCAGATATCTCATTGTTCTACTCTGAGGGCAAATATTCTTTCAGATCTCGCAGATGTGAGTGAAAGATTGGCCCAGATGATTCAGTTTATATCATAACATTGTTTATGTGCAAGTTGATAGCAGATTATTGTTATGAAGACTGTATGAAAGTAGATGTATACTACTGTGGTGGATGTGTTCCACTATTTGTGACTATATGTTACTGATCAAGTACTTGTTTGGTACTTGGTGTGGTAGTGTACCACTAGATTGTAGTTATGTATTACTATTGATAGACACAGTTGTGTTCTATTTTGTTCCAATAGCCTTGAATACTATCAAGCAGTTTGGTAAATGATTATCAGCCAGATGGATGATTAAAGGACAGAGATTTGTCAGACAGAAAATGGTTCAGAACATCTACTCTTCTAGGACGTATGCCCAGATTAGAAGAATGGCTCTTATATCACTTTGTGGTGTGAGTAACTTATTCAACATCATGTTTGATTACTCAGATGGAGTATGGTTTCGAAAGATGATGCAGTTGATGAAATTGATGGAAATGATGGTGCTCATGATCTAGTCTATACAACTATGTTGTTGCTACCGTGTGAATGGTATGTTTGTGCTCAAGACCATTACCTGTAATACCTCCCTAGCTAGGAGGGAATGTTGATATTATGGTAGCTGCGGGAGGTATTTACCTCCATGTGTAAACTTGACGAGAATAGAATACTTCGGGAAGCAAGAGAAACCCTAATGAGTTGGTTAAATAACCCTAGAAGACTTGTTGGGTCAAGAAGATAATTTGTATTAGGTTATTAGCCTCCAAGAGAAGAAGTCAGGTAAAAGAAATAATAATATACTGAACAAACAGATACCCAGAATAAGAAGTTGGCCCAGGCAATTAGCCAGGAATACTATAAATACAGGGCACCAGTCTCTCATTTGTCACAGTCTCAGAATTGCAAAGCAACAATTGGTGCGCAGGTTTGAGGAGAGCTTCCATTGCAGCTGCTGCAACTAGCAGTTATGTTTTGTCTCGGACTATCTCTTGGCTAGGGTTTGGCCTATCTGATCAGCTCTTGTTGATGCACTATCCTTGGGGAAAGGTGTGCTACCCTTTGTTTGGCTATCTAGCCTAGGGTTTGCTTCCAGAGTGATTCTCTATCAAGGTTAAGGTGCTCAGAGGGTGGCTTCGGCCTATGGTTGGGTGACAATAGAGATATTGTCAATGGTAAAATGAGCACATCCATTATATTCTAACACCACAAATATGGTTGTCCTAAAAGAACATCACAAACTTCAAGGGGATCAATATTACATAGTACCTCATCTTTGAAAGGCTTGATGCCGTAGGGCAGGAGACATTATTGGCTAACACAAAGATCTCTTCCTTGGAGAAGCCAACAAATGTTGTAGGGCTGTAGGTGCGGCTTCGTTGGCAGGTTTAGCCGCTTGATGACCTCTGCTGAAATCAGGTTCTTCTAACTGTTGCTATCGACAATGAAATGAAGCGGAGCCCCCTTGACCCACATTTGTGAGTGAAAGAGGTGTTTCCCTTCCTCTGGTTCTTTTGGTTCGCTTGACCGGAATTTGGTGGTAGCGACAGTGGCACTGGGTTCAACATCGATAATCTGCTTCCTTCTTTTAGGATTTGACTCGGAATCAGAATCAGCCTCTGACTCGGAAACCTTCAGCTCGATCGTGAGAGACTGCTTAGAATGACATTCTTCGGTGTTGTGCCAAGGAATTTTATGGTACTCACACCATTTTCTCATGTCCTTCGTCTTCTCATTTCCCTTCTTGTGTTGCAGCTTGGACTGGTTGTCTAGAGGGTGGCCATCTCGACTTGGTCCCTTGCTGTGTGGGTTGGGGCTTCGTTTACCATGCTTCGGCTATGAGGGGTTTGCAGAACCAAACTCTCACCTTTTTTGCTTAAATTTTTGCTCGATCTTGACAACGTATCTATAAGTCGTGCCCAATGAGGCGATGTCCAAGATCTCCATTTATTTTTGAATGTATCTATGCAAGAAACCATGGTATTTGAGCATGAGATGAAGCTCAAAGTCTTTGATACCCAATTTGGTGCGTAGGGTATGGAAAATATTGGTGAAATCTGGTAGTGTCCGGTCCCTTTCTTGATGTAGGGTGGTCCATCTGGTGTACTGGTCCTTGTAGCTTCCAATAGGGTAGTAATGTTCTTTAATGGCGTCTTAGAAGGAATCCCATGTAGGGGCCACCAAAAACATTGTATATTCCTCCATGACCCTTTGCTTAGAGTAAGTATCCCACTAGTCTTTAACATGGGGAACGACATTTAGGAGTGAAAAAGTGATATTTTCCCTATCGAAAAAATTGTGGACCGAAATATATCCTTCGATCAGATTCAACCATTTATCTACAACATCCGCATCTATCAGTCCTTCAAATAATGGAATATCAAAATTTAGATGTACTTTGAAGGGGGTTGCATGGCCGCTTGATGAAGATGTTTCTCCTGTGGGAAGCCGTCGAAGGATCTGTGCGAAGTTGTCCATCATTTCATTCCTTTTTCATGCGAGGGATTCCTCGAGAAACATTTTAATAGGATCTCTTACTCCATCATCTTTCTTTTCATCCCCCATGGGTTGTTGTCATGCTCGACGCGATCAATCTTGTAATGGATTGATTGGTTCGAGTCCCAACTTCTTGTACCCAGATCTTGTCGGGGACATGCACGAAGAAAAAAAAATGAAGAGCAGACTGCTCTCATACCACTGATCCAGATTTAGGAGCGGAACGAACTGATTAACAGACTGAATACAATGAACAGAGAGATATGAAGAATAACACAAATATCTAGTGAACAATATCTTCTATTAAATAATGAAATAGGCTAAAACTGTAAAACTATAGAACTGAAACACTTGCTCGAATGGTGGTAGCTATCTCTAAGAAGAGATGTGGCTTCTACATGCATCCGTCTGAGGAGAATGCATTCCAATGAGGCTACAGGAGAATTTTTGATATTACTCATGAATTCCAAAACCCTAAACATCCAAAAACCTAACCCTAGAAGGTGAAACGTCAAAATTCATGTGGGTTGTATGGGTAAGTTGGTGTAATTTGGTACATCAACTTCCAGGGGTCGTAACTTTTTCATATGACATCCATTTTAGGCACGTGATAGCCCATTGGAAAGGTCTTTCAGAGAATTGCGCATTCTGCCATCAAAATCTGACATTGTTTATAGTTTGACTATGGTGATCCAAAAAAACAACGTTTAGGGCCCCAAAACGACCCTGAAATTACAACAAGATGTGCTAACATGAAAACATACAAAATAATCTAGTTGGATTAGGTGAGAGGCCACCTGTATCCACCTGGAGGATGTGTGTGGCTTCATATATCCCCAAAAGTGTAGAACCCACAATTACAAAGCATTACAAAATAATGTGTTGAACAAAAAACAGACACAAGAAGCCAGTTGGAATAGGTGGGTGGCCACCAATATCCACGTGGATCAAAAGAAGATCTGTTGAGTTGGACGTGCCTATGGATGAGCACAAGTGAACATGATCCTAGTGGCTGAGCACTAGTGGGTGTATGAGATCCCTTTCTATATTGTTCAAGAGTCAGACTTACCTGTAACCCTAATTGTAATGTAAATGGTACATGTCAGCCCCACCTTAATATAAAATATAATTAATGTAAAAGATAATTAATATGGTAATTATTAATTATATTGTGAGTTAGTGAGGTTGACCCTGTTTTGCTAATAAACACTTTTGTTGACAAGTTCATTCTAATATAAGTAAAGGTAAATTCTCCATTGAGGAAATATATCTCAAGTGTGAGTTTGGAAATTTCAGCAAGTACATCTTCTTGGGAAAAGTGCACACCTCTCTTGGGTGCTAGTCTTCTAGGGTTTGTAAACACCCTTTTGTGTGCTAGGTTTTTATGGTGGTGGAGATCTTTCTCTTGAAGAATATAAAAAAGGATTGGTTGGGTTTTCTTCCCTTGTTTGGGTTTTCTTCCCAGGATACTTCTTGTGTACTTGTGCATGGTGTTTATTCTTGTGATCTTGGTTGCTGCAACAAATTGTTTATGGTTTAAGTAAAATGCTGAAATGGAATGAACTTCATGCTTAAGTCTTGTCTATTGAAAAATCAACACTTTTCCATCTTGTGTAATAAAAAATCTGATAATGGGTCAACTCTAGCTCCAAGCCCCTAAATCTTTGATCTCTTTGTTGTGAAGTTCAAGTTCCCACCTAAGACGAGCCAATCACGATTAAAAAATTATTCCCTAGAAAGTGTTCTCATAAGTGTACCTTCTCTACATAAGGTCTATAGATATTTAACATTGCATATTCATTTCCAAGCTTCACTAAATAGAAGAACATTCCTATTCTATAATCAAAATAAATTGAATTTAGTAGTCTTATAGACCTCTTCTTCCATCCCAAAAGCAAGCCGATTTCCCATCAACATCCACAAAAAGGAACTCCTAGTCCCTCAAAATTTTCAGTTGGTCTCCTACTATAATTTTTCCAACACCCATAGCCCCCTTAACCATTAGAATATTAAGGTTGTGAACTTGAACTAATCTACCAAGGGATTTGTTTTAAGAGGAGTTACCCAGGTCTCTAACATTAATGGAGAGGACAATAATAGCTTAACCTTTCCTATGATTTGGCCTTCTCTAAGTGCCCTGATAATGGATTGTTATTTCCTTGAATGAATCTCCCTTAAAACATTATACTAAGCATGACTAAGAAAATATCTCCTGCATATAGAATTAGAAATTAACTCCCTTTCTTCATGTAATATAATCCCCATTCCACCTCTAATTCCTCCACGACAATTGACCTTTTATTTGATATAGGAAATCATTTGTTCTTGATTGTGCATTAATATTCCTTTGATGAAGAGAGCTTAGGACTCAAGAGTGAAGATATGGAAGACTATTTATAGGAATTTGTACCTTGACTATTATGCCAAGGATTATTTTCCTTTTGCCCCTATCTAGAGTTGAATTTGAGTCCTCTTTTGTAGGTTTTAGTCCCTCTTCCCATAAGGTTTGGATTCTTAGGGATAATTTCCAATGATGGCCATTGATTTAGGGGAGGCTTTAAAGGATGAAATGATTCTATAAGGACTGCAAAAGATGGAGGGATATAATACTAACCAAAAATGATAGGCCCTTCCTTTAAATTTGAGACTACTTTTGACTGGGTCTTGTTTGCCTCTTCCTTTGACATATAACATTGGATCACCTCTTCTTGCCTATCAGGTCCTTGCACAAAGTTCTTATATAACCCCTAGTTTTTATCCTTTTCAATTTAATATCTATAGGATTTAGGGAGTCCTTCCATACTATGATAACCTCACCATTATTCGCCATATTACCTGAAATGAGAAGTCATGTCTTTAAATTCAAGATTAATTTTGATACATTCTTGTTTGTATCTTCATTAATATTATGGAGTTGAATAATATCTTCTTTCTTATTAGGTCCTTGCACAACTTCTTCAGTAACCTACAATTCTGATCCTTTTTCCTTTTACTATTTGTAGTATTTAGTGTTTCCTTCCCCATTATGATAACCTCAACATTTTTCACCATATGACCTTCTAAAAATCCCTTATATTCTTCCCTACCAAATTTACTTCCTTTTGAATGTTGTTCCTTGCCCAATGTTGTTCCTTGCCCTACAAAACAACCATTTCCCCTTCAAAATTTTGACCTTCACAAATATCTAAAGTAGTCGCACTATGAGAAGGCAATTGCTTTCTTCACCAAACCCCCTTGGAAAAGTTTAATGAATATTCATCTACTATATGACCATAATCATGGAATTGGGAACAACATAAGGGTACTTTGACATAATAGATGGGTTGATAATAGTTCCACCTCCTGATTTTAATGTCAATCACCTCTAGTATTCCTTCTCTCAAATCTAAATCTAATAGAATCCCAATTATTATTTGATTATGACTTCTTAGGAAACCATTATGAGGAAAATGTACCTAGAACATCTCCAATGTCCTTAAAACTTTAAAATAACATAATTCTAGGAGAAATGTGGGTACTTTGGGTTGTGTAAAAACCACCTCCCTTTTAGTGTGAAAACCTGACGTCCATTTCCTCAGTGATAGAACTAATGATCCCAATACCATTTATTTTTTTAAATTATTTCTACATATCTTTTCATTTTAAAGGAAAACCCTAACCTAACTTTGACCATGTAATGGAATGTTAGGGTGTAACCCAAAACTGGTCCCCATACACATTCAACCCACTGACCAACTGACAATGTTGTGTGCTTTTTCCCATAGATATTCCCATAAGTGACTTCCTTTCCATCTCCAGGACTTGGTCCAACAAAATATCTTGTCCAAGAACCAAATTCTCTATGGACTCCGTTACCTTTATGCACTTATGTTTTTCTATCAGATTCCTTGAAGGGTTGGAGACACGATTATAAGAGGAAATCTCCCCCAACTCTCCTAAATTGAGACTACTTCCTACCAACCCTTATCTAGATCATGGATTTAGGGGTTCATTACCTATATTCTTGTTGATGTTTAGATTGGT
>SNQJ01S0158916.1:0-21935 GCA_010110895.2 Picea sitchensis
TTGATAGTTTGCAAGGTTTTGTTTGAAGCCTGTCATGTGTTTGGAAGCACCACTGTCTATTAGCCAAATCTCCTATGATTTGGTGATAGTGCCGGAAATATATGAGATGAGGTAATATTCCTTATGTGGTTCTTTCTCTTTAGTGGCAGCTCTGGTTTGTCTTCTTTGAGGTTCCTCTTGGGGCTTAGCCTCTTTAGTGGCAACTGAGGCTTGAAATCTTCCTCTTCTTTTCTGCTGAGAGGGAGGACTCCTTCAGTCTTTTGCATAATGTCCTATCTTATTGTAGTTAAAACATTTAACTTTAGATAAATGAGGATTGAGATGAGATAGCTTACCTTGGGGTTTCTTACCTTTGCCTTTTGACTTAGGAAACTTCCTCCATTTCTTGGTCTTTGCTACAAGGGCATGATCTTTCATAATTGGATAGTCATCTCTGATGTTTAGTCTTCCTTCTTCTTATAAGAAGTCATGCCACAATAATTCAAAGATAGGTTGGGATTCTCTTCCATTCACGAATGAAAGAAAAACTCCCCAAGCAGTAGGAAGTCCATCAAAATCTGTTTGAAAAAAGTCATCATCATCTACAGGAACTCCTATTGCAATAAGTTGATCTTTGGTTTGAGAAATTTTGGAGAAGAAGGTGGCAACTGTATCATCCTTTCCCATTTTCAAAGTGCGTAATTGTTTCTTCAAAATTCTTTTCTGAGTAGGTGCTTTCTTCTCATAGAGGTTGGCCAAATCATCAAAACAATCTTTGGCAGTCCTTAGATGACCAATGATGGGCATAATGTTGTCTTTGATAGAATAAAAAATGATTCTTTTAGCCTTGGTTTGTTTGCTCTTATATGTTGCCCTAGCTGTGTTCATAGTAGGTTCTTCAATCTCCCTAGAGATAAAATCTTCTAGGTCATTCTCTTCAAGAATGTTTATTATTCTGTATTTCCAAGCATTAAAGTTTGCAGCCCCTACAAGTCTGTCTTCAGCTTTAACTGATGAAGAAGCCATTCTTAGATCTATGTTGGCTTAGATGACTGAAATATGCAAAACAACCCTAACAAAGTGGATCTATGTAGGCTCAATATTAGATCCTTGAGCTCTCTTCACACCCTTATCTTTGATACCATGTTAGAATTAGGGCAGTAAAGCATAATAGTAGTGTCTTTTAAATTTCAGTGAGCATAACAACTAGAGCATAAACAAATCTATATTGTAAGAATAGAGAAGACTGAATCATAAGTAACCAAATCTAATAAGTTTAGATAAATTCAATAGTTAGAGAGTAGATCTAGCATATATTCTAATTCAGATCTATAATGCTGGAATAAAAACTTTTACTGATCTACAGATCTAAACTCAATTCTACAGATCTGATCATGAATAGTAAATCGTACTACAAAAACAAGAGAGTAAACTCAATATATAGTTCATATCTAATAACTATCAATGTTGATACATAAATCTAGATAGATCATACAGTACAGAACTCAAAACAAAAATCCAAATCTGAAGATGATAAATAAATAGCTTACCTTGTCCTGAAGCCTTACCTCTGAAGAAGTCACAACCAATACAAGAGATGAATAACCATTTGTAATTATGCTCAGACAAAGTCCAGCTCATAGATCCACCATATAGGATGGATCTCTTTTCCAAGAGATATATGAAATTTCTTTCCACCAAGGGGATAGGGCCACAAATACTTCACCCAGTTAAATCCTCACACAAATCAATCACCCAAATCCACACACAAAATATCTGTGGATAAAAACCCTTACAAAAGGAGTAGCTTAAGGGAGGCTGTGGATCAAAGGACAAGTATGGACAGATTTAAGTCACTCCACAGCAGAAAGGAGAAGGTTTGAACCACCTATAGTCACCCCACAACAACAAGGAGAAGGGTCAAGCCACCTACAGTCAACCCACAATAGCAATGGGGAAGGGGCGAGCCACCTACAGTCACCCTACAATAGTAGATATGAGGGCCGCATCAACAGTCAAATCACAACAACGATGGAGAAGGGTCGAGCCACCTACAGTCACCCTACAACTGTAGATAGGAGGGCCGTACTAACACCACAGTCCTCAAAGGGAGCTGCAACAATACCAACAACCTCTTCAACAACAAATGGAAGGAGGGTCACTGCTAGAAAACACTCCAACATCAAATAACAAGAGGGTCGCGACAAGGAGAGAGGATCCACATACTTTAAGAGCACAAGAGCATAAGATAATAAGAATGTAGAATGTGAGGGGTAGGGGGGTTCAATTTATAGTTTAGGCTAGGGTAATAAAAATAAAAATTAAATTAAAGTAATTAATATAAAATGTTTAAATTAAATAATTTAAACATGGTATAATTAACATCTAATTTAAACTTTATTTAACCCTTAAGACAAAACAACATAAAACCCCAAACCAACACAAGAAAGGGTAAGAGAGGGTTTAGGAGGGTTTACAAGGTGGCAATACTTTCATTTATTTTCAAGGTGACCTTATTACTTTATCATCATTACATATGGGATGCATCCCTCATGTGGTCATGTCCTCCTTCAAGGAAGGTCATACACCAACAAAATACTTGATTGAGGATCAAGTTTCCCCAGAACTTTTTCTGGGCTCTTATCCACCAAGGTCCAAGAGAAAGGATCAACCCATGCCCTAGGCATGAGTACCCTGGACCATGTCCAGGGGCCCTAGACTTATATAGGGGCTTTAACTACTTGGTCCTAGACCAAGAACCCTAGTCGTATACTGGGGGCCCTAACAAGGGTCTTTTTCCATGGCAATGACTGTTTGGTCCCAGACCAAGTACCCCAGGAGTGCACTGGGGGCTCTAGATCTCATATAGGGTCTTAGCCATCCTTCCAGAGAATGGCTCTTGCAGCTGCTTATAAATTTAACACTCCCTCTCAACAAGAGAGGCATTCTTCGCTACACCATGCTTGTCACGAAAGTATACAAAAATTGTTAGGGACAGTGGCTTGGTAAAAATATCTGTTGTCTATTCTGCTGTCAGAACATACTGAATGCTGAGAATGTTCTTCTGAACCATGTCTCAGACATAGTGATATATCATCTCAATGTGTTTCGATCTGTCGTGAAACACTGGGTTCTCTGTGAGCTTTATACATCTTTGATTGTCACACTGAATGAATGTAGGTTCAAGCTCTGAACTGAACAAGTCTAAGAGTAGCTTCCTGAGCCACACTGCTTCTATGCTAGAACACTAGAAACAATGTATTCTGCTTCTACAGTGCTTTGGGATACAGAGCCATGTTTCCTGCTGGACCAGGAAATCATTGTTGAACCCAAACTGAAGCAATATCCAGAAGTACTCTTCTGATCCACTACACTTCCCATCCAATCTAAATCTGTAAAACCATGGAGAATTACACCTCCACTGGAGGTGTATTTGAGACCATAAGCTATAGTCCCTCGAACATATCTCAACATCTTGTTTACAGCAACCCTATGTATATGCTTAGGTTCACACATGAACTGGCTAAGAGCATTTACTACATAACAGATGTCAGGTCTCGTATGGATGAGATACATCAAAGATCCAATGATCTACCGATATAAAGTGGGGTCTTCTGGATCTGTACCTATGACTTGATCTTGAAGTTTCTTTAGGTTAGAGATCATTGGAATTGTCATGGAATTGTAGTCCATCATGCCAAATATGTGAAGTATATCAACTATATATTTACTCTGGGAGAGAAATATCTCTCTTGGTTTCTGCCAAACCTCCAAGCCCAAAAAATAGTGCATGAGCCCCAAGTATTTCATTTCAAATTCTTCAGAAATATCCCTCTTAGTCTGGGCTATCAAGTTTTCCTCTCTAGTGAGGAACATATCATCCACGTATAAGACCAGGATAACTGGATGATTTTGAACAATCTTTATATAAATATTTGGATCTACTATGCTCTTGGAGAATCCAAGACTTTGTAGAAAACTGTCTATTCTACCATACCAAGCTCTCGGAGCTTGTTTCAACCTGCACATGGCTTTATTGAGTTTTCACACATGAGATCTTTTATCATGTATCACAAAACCTTCCGGTTTCTCAATGTAAACATCTTGTTCAACTTCACCGTTAAGAAAAGCAGTCTTAACATCCATCTGGTGAAGTTTCCAACCAAAAACTGCTGCAAGTGAGATAATAATTCTGATTGAAGTATACCCGGAAACCGGAGCAAAAATTTCGTCGTAGTCAATTCCTTCTTTCTAAGAGAAACCACGATCCACAAATCTCGCCTTGTATTTTTCAATGCTTCCATCTGCTGCATGCTTTATCTTATAAATCCATTTTGAAGTCACTACAGATTTACCATGAGGTCTAGGAACTACAGTCGATACATCATTCTTTAAAATAGAATCATATTCTTCATTCATAACATCTTTCAATACTTGATGTTTGGAGGCATCAACAAAGGTGGAAGGTTCTGAATCAATTACAGTATTTAAATGAGCTATGAGACCGGAGTACTTATCTAGTTTCTTGCTTTCTCTGAAGGTGCCCTTCAGAGCTGGATGTTTTTCTGCTTCTTTCAATATCTCCCGGCACTAGGCAGGTTTCCTTTTGACAGGAGGTAACTCCATTAGAAATTCAATAGAGTCCCTTGAAGGATCTGCTATAAGTTCAGAGGTTTCCTCCCTTTCCTCATCTGGTAAAGGAGAATCTGGCGAATCAAGTGGTGGAGCTTCCTGCTCCTTTGAATCACATGGAAGTTCTATGGCCCGAAGGAAAGTTGTTTCTTCATGAAAATTCACGTCTCTGCTTACTTCAATGAACTTTTGGCTAGGGATATAAATCATTTAAGCTTTTGAGGTCTCACTGTATCCCACAAAAGTTCCTTTCTTACCAGAGGGCTCTAGTTTAGTCCTCTTCTCTTTTGGAATGTGTATATAAACCGGGCTGCCAAATATTCTTAAATGATCAACTGAGGGCTTACACCTGGTGAAAACTTCTTCAGGAGTTTTCGCTTCAAGGAATTTATGAGGACATCTATTCTGAATGTACACTGCAGTACTGCCAGCCTCAACCCAAAGTGATAGAGGCAAGTTTTGATCATGCATCATAGCCTTGGTTGCTTCACAAATAGTCCTATTCTTTCTTTCAGCAACCCCATTCTACTGAGGGTTGTATGGTACAAATAGTTCCCTCTTAATTCCAGAGGCTCGACAACAAATAGTTCCCTCTTAATTCCAGAGGCTCGTCAGAGTTTGTTGTATTTGAAGGAGTCAAATTCCTTACCATTATTCATTCTCAAACTCGGATGTGTCTTCCTGCTTGATTTTCAACAAGATTCTTGAAATCTTGAAATTTGCTAAAGGATTCATCTTTAGCTTTTAAGAAATAAATCCAAGTTTCACGGAACAATCATCAATAAAAATGACATAATAAATACAACCATTCATAGAGGGTGTACCATGGGTCCACAAAGGTCGTAATGAATTAACCCTAAAATCCATTTGATTTTCTCAAGTGTAGAGGATAGGGTTTCTTTGTGTTCCTACCAAGTGAACAACCTTTACAAAACTATCATGCTCAACAAAAAATAATGGCATACCTGCCACCATATTTTGAAAACCTGGCGCTTTGTAATTGAGGTGTCCAAGTCTCCCGTACAAGCCGGTAGGATTGATCGTCTAATGAACTAGAGATTGAACAACCTGGCCTGAAAGCTTATAAATTCCACACTCACAAGTTCCAATGGTTATAGCAATACTTAAATCTTCATTTGAGGACCATAAGAGGGCCTTTCCTTTGGAGAAAGCCAATGAATAACCTTGACTTTCTAAAACTAGAACAAAGATTAAATTTCTTTAGACCAGTTACATAAATAATTTCATCAATGTGAAAGATATTACCCGAGTGAAACCGGAAAGAGGTAGAGCCAAAACTTTTATGTCATAAAAGCATCATCACCTAGTTCAACCTTTTGCCTCGGAATTTTTGTCTTGATAGTTTGCAAGGTTTTTTTTTAAACCTGTCATGTGCCTGGAAGCACCATCAGCTCATTGTACTTCAAAACCCCTCCGACGGTGATAGTGTCGGAAAGAGATGAGATGAGGTAATATTCCTTATGTGGTTCTTTCTCTTTAGTGGCAGATTTTGTTTGTCTTCTTTGAGGCTCTTCTTGGGGTTTAGCTTCTTCAGTGGCGATTGAGGCTTGGAATCTTCCTCTTTTTTTCTGCTGAGATGGAGGATTCCTGTAATCTCTTGCATAATGTATTAGCTTATTGCGCTTAAAGCATTTGAACTAGATACAAAATGAGGATTGATATGATATTTTCTTACCTTGGGGTTTCTTACTTTTGCCTTTTGATTTAGGGAACTTCCTCCATTTCTTGGTCTTTGATGCAAGTGCATGATCTTTCAGAATTGGATAGTCATCTCTATTGTTTAGTCTTCCTTCTTCTCTTCTAAGCAAAATATGCCACAATCTTTCAAAATTGGCTTGTGATTCTCCATTCCATTCATGGATGCAAGAAAAAACTCCCAAGCATTAAGAAGTCCATCAAAAGTTGTTTGACAAGGTCATCATCATCTACTGTGAACCCATTGCAATAAGTTGATCTTTGGCTTGAGCAATTTTGGAGAAGCACAGGTAACTGTATCATCCTTCCCATTTTCAAAGTACTTAATTGTTTCTTCAAAATTCTTTTATAAGTAGGTGCTTTCTTCTCATAGAGGTCGGCCAAAGAATGTTCCAATCTTTGGTAGTCCTGATGACCAACATACACACTTTGGTTATAATAAAAATGATTCTTTTATTGCTAAATGTTTCCTCTTATATGCTTCCCTAGATGTGTTTGAAGTAGGTTCTTCCAATCTCCCTAGAGATAAAATCCTCTAGGTCATTCTCTCTTCAAGAATGTCTATTATTCTGTATTTCCAAGCATTGAAGTTAGCAACCCCTACAAGTTTGTCTTCATCTTTAATCGGATGAAGAAGCCATGCTTAGATCTCAGTTTTGCTCTAGATGACTGAAATCTACAAAACAACCCTAACAGTGGATCTGTAGGCTCAAGATTAGATCCTTGAGGTTTCTTCACACCCTTAGCTCCTCGATACCATGTTAGAATTAGGGTAGTAAAGCATAACAAGATTTCTTTAAATTTCAAAGGAGTATAACAACTAGAGCATAAACAAATATACACTGTAAGAACAGAGAAGACCGAATCATAAGTACCCAGATCTAATAAGTTTAGATAAATTCAATAGTTAGAGAGTAGATCTAGCATAGATTCTAATTCAGATCTATAATGTTGGAATAAAAATTAATACAGATCTAAACTCAATCTACAGATCTAAACTCAATTCTATAGATCTGATCATGAACAATAAATCATACTACAGAAACAAGAGAGTAAACTCAATATATAGTTCAGATCTAATAATTGTCAATGTTGATACATAAATCTAGATAGATCATACATGCAATCCCAAAACAAAAAATCTATATCCAAGATGATAAATAAATAGCTTACCTTGTCCTCAAGCCTTACTCAAGAAGTCACAACCAATACAAGAGATGCATAACCATTTGTAATTATGCTCAGGCAAAGTTCAACTCATAGATCCACCATATAGGATATCTCTTTGCCAAGAGTTAAATGAACTTTCTTGCCACCATGATAGGGCCACAAAGACTTCACCCAATTAAACCCTCACACAAATCAATCACCCAAACCCACACAGAATTTCTGTGGATAAAAACCCTTACAAAAGGAGTAGCTTAAGGGAGGTCGTGGCTCAAAGGACAGATCTGGACAGATTCAAGTCACTCCATAGAAAAAAGGAGAAGGGTTGAGCCACCTACAGTCACCCCACAACAAAAAAGAGGCCGAGGTACCCACAAATAACTCACAGTAGCAATGGGGAAGGGGCAAGCCACCTATAGTCACCCTACAATAGTAGATAGGAGGGCCACATCAAAAGTCAACTCACAACAACAATGGAGAAGGGCCGAGCCACCTACACTCACCCTACAACAGCAGATAGGAGGTCTGTGAGGTAACACCACAAATTCCTGGTAAAAAGGAGTTGCAACACCAACAACCCTTCAACAACAAATGGAAGGAGGACTGTAGCTAGAAAACACTCCATCAACAGATAACAAGAGGGATACAACAAGGGGAGAGGATCTGCAAACTTTAAGAGCACAAGAGCATAAGATAATAAGAATGTAGAATGTGTGAGGGGTAGGGGGTTCAATTTATAGTTTGGACTAGGGTAATAAAATATAAATTGAATTAAAATACTATCATAACATGCTTAAATTAAATAATTTAAACATGGTATAATTAACATTTAATTTAAACTTTATTCAACCCTTAAGACAAAACAACATAAAACCCCAAACCAACACAAGCAAGGGTAAGAGGGTGTTTAGGAGGGTTTACAAGGTGGCACAATACGGTTCATTTATTTTCAAGGTGACTCCACATTTATCATCATTGCATATGGGATACATCCCTCATGTGGTCATGTCCTCCTTCAAGGAAGGTCATACATCAACAAAAATACTGGATCAAGGATCAAGTTGCCCCATAACTATTTCTAGAGTCTTATCCACCAAGGTCCAAGGCCAAGGATCAACCCATGCTCTAGGATTCCAGCATCGCATACATTTACATGGAAAATTGATTCACTATAGCAAAGATCGCTTATATTTATGTAAGAACTCCCCAAATCAAACAAAGTTGGCAATTATTGGAATTGTACACCTCCAAAGAGGGAGGGCACTTGGGATTTTTTGAAACCTACCATAGAGTCAAGAAGGATTTTTCAACGGCCTTAAACTCCATGTTCAAAGGTTTGTGTATGCATCGTTTGGTTTTACAACAAAATAAGGTGAAGCACCAATACCTCTAAGCTTTTACAACCATTATCCATCCCAAATACAATACACTTTTGTGCACCTCTCATCCCTTCAAATCTAGCAAGTACGCTTCCACCACATCTATGGAGAGGCTCAAAAAGCTACATGGCATTCAAAGATTATTGTAAGACGATCCCATCTTCACTAGACATTTTTGGATAGAATTATTTTCATGTTTGGGTAATTAAATTCATAGCTCATCCTATCATTCTCAATATGATGAAAAAATCCAGATAGTGAACAAATGTCTGGAAGGATACCTTCGTTGTTTTGTCTCTGACAACAAACACAATGGTTCAGCTGGTTACCCTATGTATCGGTGGTATAACACTTCCTTTCATAATCGCGAACAAAAAGACACCATTTATGGCACTTTATGGATAAATACCACCCTCCTTCCATCACTTCTCTAAAAGAAAATCTAAGCTTCAAGCAGTGAAAGATCTACACTAGTGAATCAACAACAAGTTCTCCAAATATTAAAGGAAAACCGAACCATGGCACAGAATCAGCATGAGATAACAAGCAGATCAACATTGTAGGAAAGAAGTTTTGAAGTGTGGGATTGCGTTTCTAAGACTACAACCATACAAAAAATATGTCCCCAAGCAAGCCAAGAAGGATAATAAAATTATCACCAAAGTACTATAAACCTTATAAGGTGTTTCAAAATAATCGTACTATGGCATACAAATTGAAACATTGAAAACTGGGTGTACACGTGAAGATGCAAGCAGCTCCATGTTTCATGCTTAAAGAAGGTTATAGGTGAAAATATCCCAATTCAAACTATATTGCTAGAACTTCATGAGGAAGGGAAAACATATTGGAGCTTGAAGCCATCAATGAAGACAAGAATTCGCCACTTGAGGAATAGATCCATTTTAGAGTATCTCATTGAATGAAGGAAACCACTACCAAGATTCCTGGAAGATGAGTCTTTATACGTAAGCATCTGATTACCTAAGTGTTGAGGACAACACTTGTATCAAGGGGAAGGGCATGTTAATACCTAAATAGTAGCACATTACCCCTTAATCGAGGCATATTATATTAGTAATGTTATTTTATTTATGTTGGCTTGAGTCATTAGTTGTAATTATACTCCTAGTCTCCTATATATACCAAGGAGACATTTTCATTTTGAATCATTCTATACTTGAACATTTGGCGGGTAAAAGGAGGTTTCCAAGTTTATTATCTGAAATTGTCTCTTTTTCAAGCCGCTGAGTACTTTTTCCAGGCTCTTTTCTATGCTATATTGATATTTGGTTCTGTGAATAACCTGTTGGGAATTGGTTTCCCAAGGTTCCAAACTACAACTACATGGATTTGTATTCTACCGGGTATATGCCTTTAGCCTCGTAAGGGAAGTAAGCAGCCGGGGACTGATTTTTGAGAAGAGAAGGGAAACGGGTTCCCTGGGTGGGATAAGCATGGGAATGAGAGAGACTCCAGGGATGTTAGTTTCAGTGGGAACCTGTGTATGAGTTTGTATGGTATTAAAGAGACCTTAGAATGGTTATAAACCCTTTACCCAAGTGGGAATTTTATCCCCAACTCGTGGGTGAACCATCAACAGAGGTATGAGAAAGTACTCCTAAGGCTAGGGAGGAAATGTGGAAGGTCTCCTGAAGTTGTGTTTATTTCAGAGATAAGTGGCGCTTGTGTGCTTATTTCATCAGTGGTGTGCACTATGAGTTTCACATGGAATCTTGTTGTTAAATTCATATATTAATTGTTATTGTTGCATTCATGTTGTGATTATTTCCAATTAACTATGTTCATATGAATAATTTGTTATTTAAATTAATGGTATCATAATTCATAATTCCATGTGGCGTGGCCCAACTCGGGGCTGGGAACATTACAAGAGAATTTTTGTTGAGTCCCTGATAATGGGGATGTTACAAATTGCATCAGAGCTAATAATGATAGATAATTTGTGTGGCGCGGCCCAACCTTTGTGGTTGGGTACATTACCGCGGTATCAGAGTTCAAATTTTTAAGTGGCATAGACCAGTCAGTGGTTGGGTATGTTACAATTTGGTATTAGAGCTCCAGTTTCAACACTTAGTTTGCATGGGCCATTTAGCAGAGCAAAAAATTGGAATTACAGATTTTGAAAGAAAACTATTTGAGAGTATGTCAGGAAGAGTTCATTTTCAAATTGTTTGAAAATGCTTACCATGTTTCTAGGAAATCAGAGTAGCCCAAGGTAATTAAATAAACCCCACTTTTGTTGTTAAATTCAAAATTTGGGAATTTGATTCAAGAACATGGATTCTTGGACTTTTAATATCTATATCTTAGAAACTTTTAGACTGTGAATTAACGAATTTGGAATTCAACTTCTAAGGCTAGGGATGATCGAAAGTGAAATTGGTTAAATAAATTTCCCAAATCGTGAAGCAATTGAAGAAACATTCATGCCATAAATGTCGATCGACCCAGGCACCCAAGTAATTTGTAGGCTCTAGAGGTTTAATTCTGAAAATAGTGGAGGAATTGAATAAATTCTAATGGCTCTGAGACCATGGTGAAATGAATGAATTGGGCAAAACTCCAATTTCCGCAGCCTAATTAATGGCAATTAAAAGGAAAGAGACGAATTTGAAAAACAAAAAATATGTACAAGGCTTTATTTGGTTATATTGATCTTAGTAACAAATATCTAATGATGTACCAAGATGGAATTCCATTTTTGGGCGAATTTGAGCATTTTTTGAAATTTGCAATTGGGATAAATCTGAAAAATTTCAGATTTTTCCATAATGCTGACATCAACATGACATGGTGTGGGGGGAATGTGTCAGATGACATGGATATAGGTGATGTGTATTTCCATGATGATAGGTACATAGAGGAAAGGAGATGAAAATAATCTAAGTGTTGGTTTTATGATTTCGTGAGTCGACGAGTCTGCAAGTTTGTGAGCCTACAACTCCGTAAAGACGAAAAAAGTGGCTAAGTGTTGAGAATTATAATGTGTTTAGAGTCCGAAGAAGGGAAAATGGTTAAGTGTTCCATCATTTTCGGATGAACTTAAGGAAAAGAAAGGTTAGAATATCATGGAGTTTGTGAGTATGGCGAATAAAATGATAAGTGTTAAATTTATTATGAGTCAGTGAGTTGGAAAAATTGGAACAAGTGGCTAAGTGTTGAGACTCTTATGATGAGTTCGTTATTCCGTGAGTATGAAGAAGTGAAAAATGATTAAGTATAATTTTCAGATGGAATTATCAAATAAAAGTTACAATATCGTGAGTCTTTGAGTCCGAAGAAGTGTTGAAATTTTTTTGATGGACTTATGAAATAAAGGTTACAAGATTATGAGTTCGCGAACTGGAGAAGTGGGAAAAATGGTTAAGTGTTGAGAATTTTCGGATGAAATTAAGGAACCAAATTTTACAAGATCAGGATTCTCAAGGAGTCCTAAGAAGTGGAAAAATGGTTAATTGTTGAGACTTATTATGATTTTGTGAGTCCGAAAGATGGAAAAATGGCTAAGGTTGGAACTTATGATGAGTCCGCGAGTCTGCATAGATGAAAATAATCTAAGCATTGAGACTTTTCGGTGGATTCAGAAAAAATAATTTTGATACATTATTGAAGCATAATCATATGAAATTTTATGTAAATGTAAATTATTAATCCTAATAGTTTTTGTTGGCTACACATTTTTCAAAGTTAACAATTGTCATAATCGAATACGATCACCACAGTTCAAAATCATGGAATATTCACAAAGTTGTTCCGTCCTTTATGAAGATGAGATCAAAGGGATGTATGTTAATATGGGTAATGAAGGTACAAATTCAAATGGACATGGAGAAGGTAAGGATATAGCATGAATTTTGTAGAGACAATAAAGAGTCCTCAGAAAAGGATGTCCAAAGTTATAAAGTTGATAATGAGAGGCTTAAGAAAGCCAAGGATAAACGAGAAGACTTCAACATCAAGTTAATGAAAATCTTGGATAGAATATTGAAAACGATGGGTAAGGAGACTGGTTAAGAAGATCATGGAGTCACATGTCTCATGATGAGAGGGGAAGAAAAATGGGGCGTTGGAAGGAATCACCATCATTATCCAAGGCATTCAACTAAGAGAGCACACAAAATTTAAAGTCCATCACTTGTTAGGAAGCATAAGAAAGGGTTTGGGTGGATGAGCTACAATTCAAGACCTCACCTATAGGTGCATACCAATCCAATTTCGAAAGTTAAAACGATATCATCTTGAGTCTCCACCCATTTGGATTCCCTTTAAACTAACTTGTGACATAAAAATATGATGGGTACTAGGTTTGCTCTAATGTAATCTAGAGGTGGACTTAAAGCACAGTTGATTACAAAGAGGTACAAGTTGATGCATGGTTCGTGTTTATTGGTATAGGTTGTTTGTTGTAGGTTGATTGGTACAGTTTACAACAAGATATCTCATAGTGATAGTGTGACAATGGTCTATCATTCTACTTATATTTTAGGGTGGCAGGATGGGGCAGGTACAAGTGGTTGTAGCCACCTCTCCTATTGTAGCCGAGAACATAGGGGGTTTTAGCCTCCTTATGGTTGTATGAGAATCGCGGATGCATCCTCTACCTCGCCAGTTCTGCGCGATCTCCCGGTCTTAGGATCGTTCTCGAATTCTTCCTCTAGCCGAAGTATCTCTTTCGTATCCCTATCGGAATCTCAACATTCGATCCACATATCCTTCCTTGAAAACCTCACCTGCACAAACATGCATCTGCTGAGCTTTCACCTTCCACATGGCCAACACCAACACACCCTTCCATTCCACGACTGCGACCTTTTCCCCGCCAAAAGGGATTTCTTTATTTCGACTGGCTGAGGTCCCGCTATCGAAAGTTCCTACCCTCGATCCTCGGAAACCCACATGTCAAAATGTCGGTCGGAATTGCTTTTAACGACAATTAGTTCCGCTCACATCATCTCGCCCATGTGACCACTTCCTTCAAGGACTCAACCTAACCAAGGTGCGTCTCATTTTGCAACTTCTTGCTGACTTTCATGTCATGCCCGACTCTTCTCCTCGTAATAACCAAAAATTTGATCCCCAAGTAAAATGTCGAAATCCTTGGTTGATTTCTCCTCCAAAGGATGCATCGTGTTTTGTGACTTCAGGACTTCTCATGTGAAGTGTTCCGACTTTATCTCTGTGGGATCCCCAAAATGTCGAATCCCGATATCCCAATACCAAAAGGGACCGCCAGAATCTAATCGTCTCTATGTCGTGTTTCGTGACTTCATGGTTTTCATCCCCAAGAGCTCGGATTCCTTATCTCTAGGACTTTTGAAATATCGATCCCCGGTATGGAGAAACTTCAAGATAACCCTTTCGTGGATTTTCTCGATGCCTCATCGCTGCCACGCATCCTCCAAGTGGATGGTCACGATGTTTAATACTAATTTCGGGCACTAGGAGTTTGAAACTCTCGGTACCAAAATCTCTTCCTCCTCTACCTTCTGAACTCTGAATAGTCGAAATGCCGAAGTTATACTCCAAAGGAAAGTCGTGTTTCACGACTGGCTTTCACTCAGGAAGTCTTGCCTCTTGTCATCGGATTCCTCGGAAATGTCGGACCCCAAAATGTCAAATGATCTATCGCCTCTTCCTTTGAATGTGTGAGGGTGGAAACCTCGTGTCTCCTCCCGATCCGATGGCTATCGATCCATGTGTGCCTGCATCCGACGGCACCGTAGCTCCTCGAGCATGTGTTTCTTTCCTTCTCCGAAAAGTCAAATCTCAAAGGTCTCAGCCTTTGATTCCTTCTCTTCTACTGGGAAGCCTTTATCCTCAGCTCTCACTTGCGTTCTAAGGATGCTTTCCCTCCCCGATATTTCGACTGCGAAACCTGAAAGGTTTTCCGGACATCCCCGCATCTCTTGTAGCTATTTCTCCGCGGTGCAAAGGCAGCACTCTTCCTCCCCGATATTTGTCGACTCTGGAACCTAAAATGTTTCTCGACCTATGGACTCCTTGCAGGGTCCCTGCGCATGACCGTGCTATCTATTTTGGATTTTAGACTTGAAGCAAAGTCTTCTCTCACTCACTCCTTGAGTTTGACAAGCCTCCAGATGGTTGCCGATCAACACTTCACCCGCGCGTTGTCCCGGTGCACCTCTACATTGCGCTTATCCTCTTTGAGCTTCTATTGCTTTGACTCCCAATGGTCTCGCCTCTTTCTCTCCCGCTGAAGGGGATGTAAGTGCCCTCAGACGCTTTATTGCTAAGCACTCCTCGCTGCTTCATGTGGTGGTGAACTCGGGAAGGTCCTCCTCGACGCCTTCTCTTTCTTTGAACTCAACCAAGAGTTCCTTATGTGCACACTATGAAACTTCTCAATGCCCTCCGACAGAAGCTTCTCACATAACATTCAACAGCTTCTATCTTCCAGTTTCTTTTCTCAAGACATTCTCACCCCTTCTTCTGCTGCATATTCAACAACCTTGAGGGATTCTCCATGATTCTAAGACTTTAGTTGGTGCTCCCTCCCGGCATGCTCCTCGCTTAACTGGGCAGACTTCAGAAGTGAAATCCTTACATTGGCTTTCGTGAGACCAAGAAGACTCTCACATGCACTCAAGGCATGAAGACACAAAGAACCTGCACTGGAATCAAAGAACTAAATAGATAGGAAATATATCTATCCCTACAGATGTAATTTAAATACATATACATCATATATGAGTACACACACATAATATTCATGAAATACATAAACACACAAAGACTCAAATGCAAGTGAAAAACTGCTCTTTGTATTAATATGAATGTCTCTTTACAATGTGAGCTCGAATCCCAAATAAAGTCTCGCCCTTCTCTCCTCCACTCTAACTCTCAAAGAGCTCTCCTATCTCTCGACTCTACTTGACTTAACCAACTACCTCCTACACACAAAAAGATCTTTTTACATGAGGGGGGATCTTCGAACTCTTCCCTCCATCCTCACCAACCCTATTCTATTACATTAACTTTACATTGAATGGGTTGTCTAGTCCAGACTGTGATACATCTCAACCTACAACTATTTAAGGAAACATTTATCTAAATCATGTGCATATGCATGGCCTTTGGGATCTACGGCCTTACAAACATTTAATACATCAATTGTAAATTCAAAATTTGAAACGAGATGGCTATGCCTCTCTTCATCCCATTGAATGCCATTTCTGAGTTAATGGGTTATTAAGTACACATGGTTATCGGAGTGATGCTCCTGCATCAATTGGGGAGTTGGATATTCCCCGAGGTTGGAGCTTGAGAAACTAAGGGGTTGAAGCCTCCTTCCGCCAGACTGGAAAACAAAGGATGTTGGGGCTCTCCAATGAATGTAATTCTTCAAGATATATAAGAAAATCATTGTTTTTTCCATTGGATTTGTTCTAAAAAACACCGGTGTATTGTGTATGTATGATTGTCTGTTTGTTCATTTCTTATTTACACTAAAGTTATTGGATGATAATTCCCATTGTTGATATAACACTTGCATTATATGGTTAAAAAGGATTAGATTTCTCTATTACTGATTCACCCCCCCTCTCAGTAATCCAACAATTGGTATCAGAGCAGGTTCCTTTAGAAATAAGTTTAACCACTGAAAGGTAGATCATGGAGAGCAACAACATGTATAAAAATTGAATACCACAGTTTGATGGACATAAGTATGCATAAGGATGAAGACATATATACAGGCACAAGGATTTGAAATTTGACAATCAATTGTAGATGGATACAAAACACCAGCAGTTCTGCCGACAAATAACAAAGATGTGAAACTTAGTTAGAATAATTCCAAAGCCACAAATGCACTTCTGGATGGTCTTGGAGAATCGGTATTCACCAAATTTGCACATTGTAAATCCGCTAAAGAGATTTGGGACAAACTTCGAAATATTTATGAAGGAGATTCAAAAGTCAAAGAAGCAAAGATTCAAACTTACAGAGGTCAATTCGAACAACTAAAGATGAAGGAAGATGATAATATTGAAGCTTACTTTTTACGAGTCGATGAAACAGTGAATGTAGTCTTGGGATTGGGAGAAGAAATCAAAGAATTTGTAATTATTCAAAAGGTACTAAGATCTCTTCTTATGAGATTTGACCCTAAGATATCAACGCTAGAAAAAAGATCAAATCTAAACTCAATAAGCATGGACGAACTACATGGAATCTTCACAACATATGAAATGAGAAATGAACAGGAAAATCTAGATATAAAAGAAGCAACCTTAAAAGAATTCAAAAGGTCACAGAAAAAGGGAAAGCAAAAATGAAAAGAACATATCAACAACAGTGATGTCTCAAAAGATGATGAAGAAGCATCCAACTTTGTCATAAGATTGAACAAGAGAACCAATGGCAGGTATATAAGTAAGATTGCTTTGATTTGTTTTAATTGTGATGTTATTCGTCATTTTTCTAATATATGTCTTCATAAGAAAAAGAGAAATGGTGAAGGTTACTCAAATATCAAAAAAACATATAAAGGCAAAAGAACCACAAATAAAATTTTCAAGAAAAGCTTATGCACCAAGGAAGACATCTCATCATCAGATGAAGATGAAGTCAATGATAGTGAGACATAAAGAGTTATATTCATGGAAGTAGAAGACTCCGAAGAAGAATATGAAGAGGCCGAAGAATAATATGAAGAGGCAGAAGTTGACTACTGAGAATAATTGTTGTTTTCCATAGAAGTTATCAGAAGAGAAAAGAAGAAAGACAAGAAACTACAAGCATAACTAGACAAGAAAGAAAACACTCAGGAACTAGAAAAAATGATTACAAATGTGAAGGTTCAAATTTAAGAAGATAAAAGAATTGAACAAGCACTCAAAGAACAACTAGAAGGAAGATACAATATCATTGGAAATTTGGAAGCCTAAATTGTCACATTAAGAAAGGATCTTCAAAAGAAAAATATGCATAACAACTCAAAAGTTTTGAATGACATTATCAGCAGTAAAAAACGTCATCATGGAAAGTCCAGACTTGGATACAATCAGACATAAAAGGGATCAAGATTCAAAACAATAGAACAATAAAGATATCAAAAAATCTATGCAGAAACAATCAAAGGGGATATGAAGGTATATAAAGAATATTACAGAGACACTCCTCCACCGAGAAGATTTAGATTTCAGAATCAACAACCGATAGAAACATATAGGCTTCAGGAAGAAGAAAGATTCATAAGAGTGCCTCCTTTCAGAAGATCTTCAAATCCCAAGTATCAAACTATTTTTTTTTGTGTATGTTATGCATGTAATAATTTTGGACATAAAGCTGTGAATTGCAGAGATAAAAATAGGAACATAAATAACTTTGAAAGTCATACACAAAATGGTTATCCAAGAAGGCCTAGTGAAACACAGAGAAGAAGTTACAAAAGGTTTGAATCTTTGAGAACTGAAGTGGAATGTTACAAATGTAACAACTTTGGACACATGGCCAAGCATTGCAGAATGACAGTCCCTCCTAGAGAACCACAACAGAACAACAACAACCATAGACAGGAACCTCAGAAAAGGACATGGATAAGAAAGAAGAATCACTATAGAAATTAAGAATGCATACTCGTTGTAGAAGATAAGAAGAAGAAACGTGGTTGGTATGTTGACAGTGGTTGTTCAAAACACATGACAGGTGATAGAGACAATTTTCTTACATTAAGAAAGGAAAGAGATGGATTAGTCTCCTTCGGAAATGATGATTCAACTAAAATCATTGGAAAAGGCACAGTTAGAATTGAGAACAAGAATACCAAGGCAGAAAATGTTCTACTAGTAAAAGATATGAAACATAAGATTCTAAGTGTGATCCAAATGTGTGACCAAGGTCATAAAGTTACTTTCGATTCACAAAAGTGCAAGATAGGAAAAGAAGGTTCAAGAAAATTGATTTCAACAACTGCGAGAACTTCAAGCAACATATATGTATTAAGTGAAATTGGAAATGAAAAGTGTTACCTAGGAAAGGAAGATGAAATTTGGCTATGGCATATAAGAATGCGTCACATACATTTTGATAACCTTGTCAAGGTCAGCAAAAGGGAAGCAGTTAGAGAAATGCCCCAGATCACGAAACCAACCAACACTTTTTGCAAGCATAGTCAACAAGGAAAGCAAACAAAGAACATGTTTAAATCAAAAGAATATTCAACAACAAGACCACTATAAATTGTGCATACTGATCTAGTTGGACCAACTACACCAAAGGGTTTAAAAGGTGAGAAATACTTTATGTTATTAGTTGATGATTATACAAGAATGACTGCAGTTTTCTTTCTCAGGAATAAGTCAGAAGATTTTGAAAACTTCAAGGTCTACAAGGAAATGGTTGAAAATGAAATGGATTCAAAAATCAAATGCTTGATATCTGATAATAGAGAAGAGTTCACTTCAAAGGAATTTATGGACTACTGCAACATGCATGGAATAAAAATGCAATTCTCTGTTGCTAGGACACCTCAACAGAATGGAGTTGTTGAAAGAAAGAAAAATACAATAAAGGAAATGGCTCAAACAATGCTAATGGATTCCAAATTGACAGATATCTTTTGGAAACATGAAGTGCATACAATAGTTCACATTCAAAACAGAGTAATGCTCAGAAACAACACTGGAAAAACTCCCTACGAGCTATGGAAAGGAAGGCCAACAAATGTGAAGCACTTTAGAGTTTTTGGGAACAAATGCTACATCAAAAGAGAAGATGGAAGAATGGAAAATTTTGATTCTAGTGTGGACAAAGGAGTACTTGTTGGTTACCCAAGTACAAGGAAAACATACAAGTGTTACAACTTGAGATTGGGCAAAGTTGTGGAAAGAATCAACGTAAAAATTGATGAAATATGTAGACAAGAATTAAAGGAAGAAGAAAATGAATCAATGGAACAACTTTACGAAGAAGAAGCAGAAGATGAAAAAGAAGTAGAAGGGGAATATGAAGAGGATCTGATAGAAGAAGAAGAGAAAGTTCAACAAGTGCCTCCAAAGACACATAGTAGATGAGTACAGGAGAATCATCCTTCAGATCAGATTATCGGAAACAAAGATACAAAAGTTGAGACTAGAAGAAGAATTTGTTCACCAGAAAACATGCACCTAGCACTCTCATCTATGATTGAACCAACCTGTTTTGAAGAGGACAGTAAGGATGAATTTTGGAATAAGGCCATGGATGAAGAATTGGATCAAATAGAGAAAAATGACACTCGGGAATTGGTTTCAAGAACAAAGGATAAGAATGTGGTCGACACAAAGTGGGTATATAGGAATAAATTAAACAAAGATGGGCAAGTTACAAGGAGCAAAGATAGATTGGTATGTAAAGGATATGCACAGGTTGAAGGAATAGACTTTGAATAGACATTTTCCCCAATTACCAGAATGGAAGCAATCCGATTTCTTTTAGCTTATGCATGCTCCAAAAATATTAAAGTGTATCATATGGACGTAAAATAAGCTTTTTTGAATGGGGAACTTGAAGAAGAAGTCTACATTGAACAACCAGAAGGATTTCATTTGTCATAGAATGTAGATTATGTGTGTAAATTCAAGAAGGCCTTGTATGGTCTAAAGCAGGCTCCTAGAGCATGGTACTCTAGACTGGATAAATATCTACAACATGAAGGGTTCAGAAAAGGAAATGCAGACAACAACCTCTACATCAAGGTAACTCAAGATAGTATTTTATTAATTGAAGTTTATATTGATGATATTATTTTTGGAAGTACTGATGACAGGTTAAGCTAGAAATTTGCAAAGGACGTGCATAATGAATTTTAAATGTCATTACTTGGAAAACTATCCTTCTTTTTGGGTCTTCATATGCGTCAAAGCAACCAAGGAATTTGTATTTCTCAAACCAAGTATATCAGAGAAATGCTAAAGAGGTTCAGAATGGAAGATTGCAAACCAGTTATCATTCCCATGCAAACCAGTTGCAAGTTGAGAAAATATGATGATTCAAAGTCCACAGATCAGAGGCAATACAGGTCAATGATTGGTAGCCTACTATATGTGACAACATCCAGACCGTATGTAATGTAGGCAATTGGACATTTGGCATGATTTCAAGCAACACCAAAGGAATCACATGTATTAGCAGTGAAGAGGATTTTCAGATATCTCAAAGGAACATAAGAGTTTGGATTATAGTATCCAAAAGAAAAGGATATATCACGTATTGCCTACACAGATGCATATTGGGAAGGTTGCATTGATGACCGCCGAACACCAGTGGAGCAATGTTCTACTTGGGTGAGTGTTTAGTATCATGGCTAAGCAAGAAACAATCATCAACATCTTTATCTACAACCGAGGTAGAGTATATTGTAGCAAAAACATGTTGTACATAGGTTCTATGGATGAAACAAACTCTAACAGATATACAGGTTGAGTATGATGAGCCCATTCTACTCTATTGTGATAATACAAGTGCCATCAGTGTCTCAAAGAAATCGGTGATGCACTCCAAGACAAAGCACATGGGAACGGGTTGCAGAGAAGAACATTTGAGTTGAATATGTGGGAACAAAAGAACAAGTGGTAGACATATTTACAAAACTGCTTCCACGGGAAGCCTTTGAGTATCTTTGCCAAAGACTCAGAGTTATTTATACTCCAAAATGGATGCTCTTGAATGCTTATCTTATATGTATTATATGTACATGAGGAAACACCATAAAGAGGACAGTTCAGGTTGGGAGATCAGACGAGTTAGTTAGGGGGAGAAGACCCATAGATAAATACATTTTCCATTGATGAAAAAGTTGGAGAGATTTATCAGATGCAGAGGAAAGAGGCATGGTTCCAGGGGGAGAGTTGGTCACATATATGCAGGCATGGTTCCAGAGGAAGAGTTGGTCACATATATGCAGGCATGGTTCTAGGGGGAGCATGAGTGATATGATTTCAGTATTGCATCAGAGTGTTTCCATCAATGTCAAAGGGGGAGATTGTTTATTAATTGGGTTGATTGTCATTGATGTCAACCCTTGAATAAATTCTA
>SNQJ01S0158920.1:1327-21935 GCA_010110895.2 Picea sitchensis
ATGTTAGATATTATCATCTTCAATTTCTTAGGAAAAAGTCTCATCAATTTTGAAGAGATAATAATTCATTGAATCACAAGTTCTTGGAAACTATAATTATGACAATTTATTCATATGTAAATAAATTGCAAGCAATTTTTAAGTGATCATTTTCAATATTGTATTTGAATTAATATATAGTAATTAAATTTAAATAACACATCATAAATTGTGAGAAGCTTGCATGAAAGTAATTTTTAAATGATGATTTTCAATATAAATTTGCATTAATAAATAATAATTAAATTTATATAAATGTAAAGAACAAAATTTTGAAGAAATCATAACCCCATTTATTAAGATGTTATAGTCACATCAATGATTATTTGAATATTCATTTGCTATCATTTTTAATATTTAATTTTATTTAAGGTTAAAATTTTCAATATTTAACTTGATAATATTAGATAAAAGGGAACATGATAAGGGTTTGAGTTTAATTTTTATAGTTGTGATTGGGCGTTGAAGGGAAATGTTTGTAAGCATGTCTTCAAAGTTCAAATGTGGGTTAGTGAACATGATTTAGACATTAATACATTACCAAATGTTTCAAGTCCGATTATTGACAGACCTGCATTTTTAGTTGATTTAAATCAAACAACGAAAATGAGCCTGCTACCAGAAGACCAAGCAAAGCTTAACCATGTAAATATTTTATCAAATCATGTTGATCCTGACACATCAACATTGAACAATCCAATCTCTGAGGTTGATAGATTGCAATTTTTACATGCATTGATCAATAAAAGAGCGAGGAATATGTTGAACAATTTACCTACAAATATGGACCATGCTCAAGCAATTGACAAATTGTTTTTCACTTTATAAGCACAGATAAAAAGAAAAATGTTAGTGTAATGTCTCCATCTAAAATCACGACTAAGAGACAAAACAATTTTTTGAGCTTGCAAAGTAAAAAGATACAACATCATCGTTAGAGACATTCAACTAAGGATAAATGTTAAGAACCAAATATCAATATAGCATAGAAAAACCTCAGAAAAAGTACTCAATGCCTTGAAAAACAGATAATTTCAGATAATAAGCCTCTTCGAGAGGGAAACCTCCTTTTACCCCACTTAAATGTTCAAGTACAAGATGATTCAAAATGAAAATGTCTCCTTGGTATATATAGGAGACTAAGAGGTATAATTACAACTAATGGCCTAAAGCCGACATAAATAAAATAACATTACTAATATAATATGCCCCAATTAAGGGGTAATGAGCCAATATTAGGGCTTAACAATAAACCACAATTTCAAAGGGTTGGACAGGTTCACATAAAGTCAAGGAATAAAATATACAATAAAATAGAACTAATTTCTTTGAAAGATCGTAGGAATGTGCAACGAACCTCTTCATGTGCAACATTACGTTCCAGACAATATAGGTATTGTAGTTAGAGATTTTAATTTGTTTTACATTATATGAATTATATTATTAGTCTCAAACTCATTTTAGGAATGTTGTATGATTGTAGTTACAGTTGAGGGATCCACATCTCATAATGAACCTCTTCATGTTTGACATTGTCAACTTCAATTATTTTCTTATGATATTATTGAGGGTAACACAGGTACATTTTTTAAATTATTTCGACAAAAGGGAGTTGTAAAAATATTTATATAGTTTAGTTAAAGTTTGTCCAATTAAATATTTAGTGCATCGTGTCTTACAATAAACACTAACCTTATTTCATTTTAATGGTTTATGTTGTAAGTTGAACCAAATGATTTAGTGATCCAACAAATTAGCACATGCATGCCAACAGTGCCATTACTTCCATATTTGAACATGTGAGGCTTGATGAAAGGTAAATTTAACATTCAAGTTTTCGAAAAGTAGTCATATAATAATTGACATGAAGCATATATTATTTTAGCATGTATTTTAAATAAAAAAGTGAGTTACAAAATATTACTAATAATACATTTGTTTATTTGTGGTTTTTAGGAGTACCGGGGGATTGGATATAATAATGTGATGAAAGCATTTGGATGAAGTTTTTCAAAATTATGTTTTTGTATTATACCACTTTAACCATTGTCCATATCATAGTTCATTCTTATTTCTAAAAGCCATTAATTTATATACATTGTATATCAAGATACATTTTATCATTACATTGTGATGACATCATAACTTAGAGAGCAAGAAATTTGACATAAGAATTGGAGAGCTCAAGTTGGTTTTGTAACTGGATATGTTATGAAGTTGGGATATTTGTTGCAAATTCACCTTGATGTTGACTTTAAGCATGCTAATTTGAGTTATTAGGGATAGGATCCCAAGAAATTTCTACATAAAATAGTTTTAACAATGCAAGTATGTGAGGTATTTTGAAATGGATTATCAATCTCTATCTAAAATTGAATGAAGGAGATTATGTACTTGTCAAAGGAACATGTTATTGATGGAAGAACAAGATCTATTGTATGTGTCCCATGCATCAGAAAATCACCATCCTTGGTTATCAACTATTTTCTTTAGTCATTTCAATGTGAAGGCATATGTAAAGGGTTAATATTCAATGAATATTTACAAGTAATAATAGAGAATGTAAAAGTTTGATTTGTTACAAGTATAGATAAGCTTCATGTCATTAAGAACTTGAAGCAAACAAACCAAGATCTGCAACTACTACTAGGTGAAGAGGGCTATAATCAAAGGTAGAATTGGGCTTGTTATCCATTTTTCCTTTTCATATTTGAAGATGAAAAACCACATGAACGTATCCTTTAGAGCCATTGGAATATTCATAAGAAACTTTTGATATTTTTCCTTTGTGAAATAGTAATATTAATATAAAGTATAAAGTTTAAAAGATTTTCTACTAGATGTTGTTAGAATTAATTAATAGTTATATTTAATTATTTTTCATAGTAGATGCAAGGAATGTAAATCTGTTATGGTGTATGAAAAGAACTTAGAATGTTTGAGTAAATATTATGAGCTTGTATATATACCGACACACACACACACACACACACACACACACACACACACACACACATATATCGGTATATATACCAGTATATATTGACATATACTAGGTATATGTGTCAGTATATATACTCGGTATATATACCAGTATATATACTCAGTATATATATATCAGTATATATAATCAGTATATATACCAGTATATATACTAGGTGTATATGTCGATATATATACTCAATATACATATCGATATATATACTAGGTATATATGTCGATATATATACAAGTATATATTTCGGTATATATACTTAGTATATATACTATTATATATACTAGGTATATATGTTGGTATATATATAAGTATATATACATTGAGACATATATACATCGATATATATACTTAGTATATATACCACCGATATATATATGGGTATATATACTAGGTATAAATGTCAATATATATACTTGTATATAGACTTAGTATATATACCGTTATATATACTTAGTATATATACCAGTATATATACTTAGTATATATGAGTATATATATATTAGGTATATATACTAAGTAAATATACCTAGTATATATACTTAATAGAGTATATATACGAGTATACATACTAGGTATATATGTCGATATATTTACAAGTATATATATTGATATATATACTAAGTATATATACCAGTATCTGTATCGACATATACTAGGTATATTTGTCGGTATATACACTTAGTCTATATATCGACATATGTACTAGGTATATATGTTGGTATATATATCGATATATATACTTAGTATATATACCATTATATATATACTTAGTATATATACCATTATATATATACTTAGTATATATCCCGCTCCCTCTTGGACGGATCTTGACCGATAACTCATGAAACCTTCAGAGCTTCTTCCCCCTTTGAAGTTTTCTCCACGCTATCTCTATTGAGCTTTATTTCTTGAACCTTTTGACTCCTCAGAAGGATACTTCGACACTTAGTCGAACTTCGTACCTATGCACTCCTTGCAACAGATTCTCATGCAAGATTTATCTTCTTGCGGACGACTGTGCACACCTTGTGACAGTCCCTTTGCACTCCTTGCAAATGGAAGTTTCGTGCTACCTCTTCTGAGCTTCTGAGTTGAAACAGAGTCTGTCAGCGCACTCCTTGTGGATTGAATGCACACCTTGCATGAACTCAATGAAGAGAAACGATCAAAGCTTATCCTAATGCTTCATAGTTTCATATTTTCAACAACATAACTCATTCATTTATAAAAAGATGAAATAATAGGGAAACTGTAAACAATATCAACACCATACATTAGGGTCAATATCCCTTTGTTCTATTATTTCCAACATAAATGGCTACAGCTTGATAAAAACAAATTACATTCAGTAACATTATTTCCTACTCATTTGCAGTAGCCTTATTCATGCATACAATGCATCTACTTATACCAGAGGTCCTCTCGGGTTCCCTCCAACTACCTATCTGATCAAAAATAAATTTTACAGCTACTTAAGTCCTATTACATAAATGTCTATGATAGACAATTTACGACAAAACTTCTCGATCTACGTAAACATCAAATAAACTAAAGGGGGGTCTGATCTCTCCTGGTTTGACGTGATCATTCAACCTCCGACCATTAAAACTTCTTTGATTCAACATTTACTCAGAAGTTCTCTCAGATACACCATCTTTAAAAATTCAAAATTTTACTCAAAGGGCGTGCTAGGGCTGTGTTGTCTTCCCATGTGGGCTTTGTTAACGATGCTCCTGCATCAAGATACATAAACAACAACAAAAAACAAAGTAAATAGAAGAATCACCTAAGAAAGCAACACAAACACAATAGGGATCGACATAGAAACAAATAAAGTCGACTCAACAGACTAGTCAACAAGTGATTGAACCAAATATACCTATTATACCTAGTATATATATATAGTTCATGGTATTGTTATATTTACTTAGTATTGGTGCTTTCCTTGTGTGGATAGATTGATTGGACAGATGCAACTTGCTATGTTCTGTATATATACTTCTTGGGATGTGATGCAAATCTCGTGGTCCAACTGAAGATGACAAAGCCACTTGGTTCATTGAGCGGATCCATCACATCTGCCAATAGGTTCGGGATATCCTACAGAATTCCAATGACAAGTACAAGTGGCGCCATGATCAACATTGGGTGTCACATAAGTTTCAGGTGGGTGACAAAGTTTGGTTACATTTGTAGAAATAATGCCTTACCGGACCCCATCGAAAGCTTCGCCCACTCTGTTGTGGGTCGTACACCATCACCAAGGTTGTGGGTGATAATTATTTTGAGCTCAACATTCCTCCTTTCCTTGGCTTGCACCTAGTGTTCAACGTGGATCTCCTTTGACCTTATTTCCCACCATTATTAGACACCTCAGAGATAGCAGAACAACTGACACCAACAGAGATCAACCCCGACTGCATAAAACAAACATCCAGTGATTATATTGTGGAAAAATAGGTCAAGGGAAGTCGCCAGCAAAGGATCCATCTTTATTGAGTTGTCAAAGCAAGGCAACTCCTGCACCAAAGCTGGTGGTTCACCCGAGGCCAGATTCAACAAAAATTTCCTCATCTAAAGGGGGCACTTAACGCAATGGAGAACATTTATTTCTAAAGGGGGAGGATTGATCCAGATATATTTTAGTGGCCTCCCACCTATTCCAATTGGCTCATTTTGGCAGTTTTCTAGTTTGACAAATTTTCCTAGTTTTCGGGTCCCTGACTTTCGGGGCCATTTTGAGGCTCTAAACAGTGTTTTTAGGGATCATAGTTCCATAGGTCATAGTTCCTAGGGTCATAATTCCTGGGGTCATAGTTATAGAGTTCATAGTTCCAAAGGTCATAGTTCCATAGGTCATAGTTCCTAGGGTCATAGTTCTTAGGGTCATAGTTCCACAGGTCATAGTTCCATAGGTCATAGTTCCATAGGTCATAGTTCCAAATTTATTCCGGCCCTTTTCTTCTTTTCTCCAAGGAATAGAATTCCCTGGGTCCCTACAGGACTCGATACAGACCCTGCCATCCCTTATCCTCACTTGTCTGAGCAGTGGTTATGGCCACAGGCCTTAGCGGAGGGTACTCATCGAATTTCGCGATACAGGAAAATCGCCACACAGGTATTCCATGGTTCATTTCGGGGTTTCATCCTTTGGAACTTCGCGGCTAGCGAACACGAGGAAAAATGACCTTTGGGATACAAGAGGACGAGATATTTGCCTCTAGGTGTCCTGGGTGCTGAAATGCCAAAATATTAACTCTAGGCGCTCTATACTCATTTACGGGGTTTTATACTTTGAGGTTTTGCAAATCGAGATTTCGGGGGATGCAATGACAGGAGGTCCCACATTGGGGTCTTCCAGGAGCTGAACTCCGAAGTACTAACTCCAAACATACTTCCTTGTTTTGGGGTTTCCGCCATCAATATTTTGGGATATGCGACGACAAGAGGTCTCGCACTTAGGTTTCCCGGGAGCCGAAACTCCGAAACCTTAACATATGTATAATTGTATATATGTGTTGCTTATACCATTTTGGGAATTCACAGACCGGGTTTTCGGGACTGGTGAGCATAAGAAAACTTACCGTCAGGTATTCCGGGTGTCGAAACACCGACACGCCAAATACCGTCCATAGTAATCCATTTCGGGACATCGCAAGTCGGGATTTCGGGAGATGCGAGTACAAGGGAATACACCCTTGAGTATTCTGATTTCCGAAATGCCGAAGTCTCGTAACCTATCCGCATATTGTTCTTTCGGGACTTCATCCATCAGGATTTTCGGGATGTGTGAGGACATGAGGATCTTATCCTTGGGTCTTTCGGACACCGCAATGCTGAAAGCGCCGACCCAAGTCACACTATGCCATAGCTGGATTTCACAAGTCAGAATTTCGCATATCGGGACTTCACGATACCAGAGGTCGAAGACCCACACTCCTCGACTACCCGGGTGCCGAAAAGCTGATACACCCTTTCATTATAACCTCGACCAAATTCAGGGTTTCACGAATCAGAGTTCCGCGATGTGTGCATACAGGAGATCTCACACCTAGACCTTCCAGGAGCCAAAACTCCAAAATATCGACTCTTAAACCTGCGCATGTATTTCAGGGTCTCTCCCATCGAAATTTCGCGGACCGGGGATTTAGGACTTGTGAGTACAAAGGGACTCACACTTAGATATCTCGGATGCCGAAACACTGAAAACTCATAGCTCCTCCATCCTATTATCATTTCGGGAGTTCGCAAGTCGGGGTTTCGGGACTTGTGAGCACAAGGGAATACACACTTAGGTATTCCGGGTACTGAAATGCCGAAATATCCTATCTCATCCACTCCTTAAACTATTTCGAGGTTTCGGTTATCGGGATTTCGCGACTCACGATGGCCAGGGTTCTTGCCCTTTGATTTCCCGGATGCCGAAAACGTCGAAACACTTACCGACAGCCACGTGTCCCTATAAATGGATGGTCCAGGTACTCCCACGGACCTTGGGATCTACGGTCCCGATTTCTTCGCTACTTACAAAGATAAAAAGAAAGGGATTGAGGCATTAACTCCCCCGTTTCTTCCTCCAATCTAACGGTCATGACTGACCTCAGATCTTCCGACTGGATCTCGCCCGTCAATCGACACTTATCCATACGCTACCATTTCGGGATTTCACAAATCGGGGTTTCGGGAATTGTGAGTACGAGAGGACTCACACTTGGATATCCTAGGTGTCGAAGTGCCGAAATATCGGGATTTTAAGAGGACCATTCTTCCTCGTGCAGGATTACTAAGACTTGTGCCATCAAATCCTCTTTCAGGTTCTTGGTAAGCTTTCCAGAGAGGGTATCTCTATGGGGAGATCTATCCTGGGCATTCCTGGAGACGATTAAGGGCATAGATTTCCCGAGAACAAACTTGAAGTCTGAATTGGTTCGATATACATATATATAGCTATTTATAAACATAAGCCATACGTGATCTTTCCATTATAAGCATGCAACTACCATTTCTGGTCAAAACACCACACATGCAATCTTATACTAAAACCATTCATAATTGCACAGACTATGAACATACATGTCAGCATATAATTTCAGGATGCAAGATATAAAACACTTATCAAAAAACACCAGAGGTGATGCCACTGCTGAGAGGGGTTCTCATTTCCACCCAACCGTAGGCTCAACGATTCCGAAAGGATTTACCACTAGCCACCCCTGAGCTGAGATCACGATGTTGCGAGACTGAGTCTTTGTTCGCTAGTGACCGAGAACGAAGGTTACTCTCCTTCTTCTTTGCTATCACTCACTCTGTATTTTTCCAGAGTTCTTTTACTCTTCTCCTCTTTCCCTCGCGTCTGCCCATGATTGCACACTCTTCCTGCCTTTTTCCCTTCCGGTGAGGTTGCGTGTGGCACGATCTCCCTTGCGGTGGTCAGGTCTGAGGACTCTACGGATGAGCAGTTTTGAGTTATGATTGAGGTTTTAGGGAGTTAGGCTCGCACTGCAGCAGAATGACTTAGTAAGGTTTGGGTAATGTCAACTAATATATCTTTTTGTAAGTGCAGTGCACAACTGTAAGGAGATTGCAAATGAATAAAATAAGAATCTAGTTGTTGTGGACATAGCCCAGTTGGGGTGAACCACATTAAAATCTCGTGTCTTGATGTGTTTCTTATGTGTGTTATGTTTTTGACTCATGTGATGGTCAATTAGTATAGTTCTATTTATTGTTTATGTCTATTGCGTAATGATGGTGAATGTTTAATATTATTAATATATGTTGTTAATGATGACTGAATGTTAAATGGAGTAATTTCACACACATGGTATATTGAATGTTAAGGTTAAGTAATGAAAAGAACGCACACAGTAGGTGAATGGATAATGCATAGCATGGTCATGTTGAATGCATCACTTCCCCTCATCATTGCAGAAACTTGGTTCTTGCAACCCTTATAGATGCCTCAGGTGATACTTCACTTGCTTGCAGGTGATACCGAAAGAGCCGGTGTCTAAGGGTTTTTTTGGTTTATTAATGATTAACCTAGGGTATTCCCACTGCATGCCAACACTTTCATAAATAACAGTGAATTCCAACTTTCATATCTAAGAAATAGCATCAAAATATCCATCTACCATATGGATCTTTCTGGTTAAGTTTGTCAAGTCAGCTTGGGATAGATCATTAATACCATGAGTGTTAGGTTCTCATAAAGATACCAATTGTTTTTGGACACTCATTTCCTCTTCTTCAACTAGAAGGTTAACAATTTAGGGGATAAGTATAATCACCCCATTAATTCATTTCATATTTATTTGAGCACGTGAGCATTAATTAGTTTATGTGCATAAAGTCACTCAATCATGCCAAGACTCCTCCTAAACAATCACATGCAAATGAAATCCAACATTTTTTCGTTAAGTTCATAAGCCCAAACATCAATGATCACATCCACAACAAACATGCTTCATAGAAAAGGGAAGATTATTTTGAAGCAACTATCCCTCTCATCTTTGATTGTGCTGGACAATATCTATTGTTTATGTTCTAACATAGCACTAATTAAAAGCACACAGATCATGATTTATGTAATTGTTTGTCTTTACTTGGTCAATCCATTGTAGATTCCTGATCAAACAAATGAGGTTATTGTAAATGGTGGTGTGGTGCAAGTAACCAATAACCACTCGGATAAACACAACAACCTTGTTCCATTAACATGAATTCACAATATGAACAAGAGGAAAACAATACCAACAAGAACACAATCAATATCAACATTGTCACATCCCTAAATCTTGTATCCTACTACAAAATTTACAACAAAAACGACCCAAGTAAATAACCAATGTTAGCAACCAATTCCTCCAATTCTCGATTTTGAGAAAGGTATAGCCTTATTTGGGACTAGATGCTTGATGAGGTCCTTGGCGGTGGAAATTTCTATTGAAAATAAAGGTTCTTCATTAATTCAATTGTATATAACACATCATAGAGATATTTGGCATCTCCATTAGGCATCCTCATTGGAATTGTCCCTTGGCCTATAACCATATCTACCTTGTGATCTCCTAAAGCAATTGTGTTTTCTTAGCTTTCATTATCGACAAACCACTCCATTTTGTGCATCACATGACTCATGATATCTATACACCTTTCCTTGTTAGACGTATATTTGACAACTAGAAAAACAATAAATAGTTTATGATCCCTTATAAATATATTATATCTATCATTTTCATTTTTCAACAAAATTGCTTAAATGTCTTTTATATTATTTGAATAAGAAAAATTATACTTCTTTTAATACCATTCTACCATTCACTATGTCACCTTCCTTCCCCTCTTCAAGATGCAACATCCTCAGAGCAAGACAAACTAATAAACATTAATTACTAACTCAACAATGTGCTCAAAGCCATTACAACAATATGCTCATAGTGATTTCAAAACAATGTGCTCAAAGCCATTACAACAATATGCTCATAGTGATTTCAAAACAATGTATATGACATATTTACTTTCATTTTTTACCATTTTTTCTATTAAGACTAATTGTTATCACATATCGTTATAAACACAAATGGAAATGCAAATCTTCATGCATGCACTTTCACACACAATTACAATCAAAGGCATGTGCTTATTAGCAATGTGGAACCATACTCTATCGATTATTACACGACATTTGTAATCAGAGGCCAATCGTCACATTTCACCTACCTTAATCTATGATCTATTGGCTCATTTAATTTCATATAATTAAATGAAAATAATCTTTTAAACTTTAACTAAACCTTGTGAACCTAGTATGTCAAATCCTTGTGAATGCTAACATATACAGTGAGTCACATTCACAATTCCAAATCAATCACAATTAGAAAACAATTAGAGGATGATTGCAATGTCCTTAAACCCACTAGATCCATGATTTGAATAGAGATAATAACAATATAGGGATGACAATAACTGCATTCCCAATGATAAAATGCAAATTCCTTTTTAAATTGAGAATCACAATCGGGTTTCAATACCTCTTATGCAAGCATCAAAGTAATGGGTGCTTCGTAAAATCGAAATGATATTATCACATTGGATTCATTAAGACTTATGCCAGGCCAATATGTATTAACTTGTTATTCAACATGTTTATAGTTCTTCTTTGTGGCTTCCCTTTAGTCATTCTTAACAAACTTTTATGGGTTGGTTTTTATGAACATAGGTATATTTCTAAATTCAATTGAGAAGCTATGAAGCTAGATATATTCTTTCATTTGATTAATTCATATTGTTACCTTTCTTTCCCTTTTCAAGAGGCAAAGTCCTCGAAGCAATATGAAGAAGATAGCCTTGCATAACCTTGACTATTCATAGTTACAACAATCACTCTTCATAAACCTTGACTATTCATAGTTACAACAGTCACTCTTCATAAGATTATAGGTCAGTCGTAAGTGGACTAGAGATTAATTCTCCCTGATCTTTAGACTTGTACATGCATCAGTTTGGAAGTATATTTACACATTGACAACCAAAACCACTATACTTACAACGCCAAACACTGAAACTGCTTTTCACCCCTCGGTTCAAAATGTGAGTTAGGGTTTTTCAATATGCATTTGATTTCAGATTTGAAACCTAACGGACTATGAGTTTGAAAATATTAACACTATAATAAAAATAAATAAATATTAACACTATAGTGTGCCAAAATGATAATAATGAACTGTTGGGATTTGGTGACAACAAATTCTTCTAAGGAGGGATTTGGATCCTATTATTCTGCATTGGTTACAACCAAATATACCAAGTTAGAATATGGATAGGGATTGCATTTAATAATCAGTTTCTTGTGTGAATGTATAAATTCATGTAACCCCGTAGAGGCAAAATGACAGAGTGAGAGAGACAGAGTGAGAACTTTCAAATCTAGTGTAATCTCCATGATCTCAATAATAAGACAACCTATGCCTATGCTTGGTGGACATAGCCCAACATTTGGGTGAACCACGTGAAATCCCTGTGTTCTTATTTGTATGATTGTTAATTATCATTGTGAATTGTGTTTTCCCCATTTGCAATTCTAACAAGTGGTATCAGAGGTTGTTGGAGGAGCTTCAAATTCTTGGAGGAGCACCAGAAGTGAAATATGTGTGAGGTACATCGATTTCTACATCATCGCATGTCCCTCCTCTAGAAGGGTGCGACATCATACTACTCACACTTTACGCACCTTTGAAAACCTGGAATTTCAGTAGTCCAACTGTGTATTACAGTGCATAAATTTTTAAAGATATCTGCACTCCAAGTGAATCGTGAGGTGCCGACTCGCCGCACTCCAAGTGAATCATGAGGTGCAGAGTGGTCACACTCCAATGGTAGTGTGAGGTCAGGAAATGCACATGATTTTCTTCTTGGAAATTTTAAGGTATGGTTCTTTGGAAAAGTAAAGGTGGAGGAGTTAATTAAAGTAATTTTTTTTTTCAATTAAAGAGTCACTTGGGTGGATAAGTTAAAAAGGTGAATGCTTATGGAGTAAAAATTTTATTTATAAATTTTTTTATTAAACATTTTTATATATTATTAAAATGTTTTATGGAAAATATATAAATTTTAATTATTATAAACATTTTGTGGTTAACCTTTAACCTTATTTATTATTCCTCCACATTTAAAAGGATTTTATAAGCATTGGACATTAGGAGATTTTTTGCGCTAATGGCTAAGATGCAAAGTTCGAAGTTTGAAGTTGAAAAGTTCAGCGGTAAAAACAACTTTGAGCTTTGGAAGCTTAAGATGCAGGATTTACTGGTGCAACAAGGGTTGCAAAAATCATTAGCGGGTAAGTCAAAGAAACCAACAACCATGATGGAATGGGAATGGAAAGATCTGGATGCGAAAAATCTTAGTACCATTCGTTTATGTCTGGCAGATGAGGTTCTGTTTAATATCGTAGGAGAGGATACAACATCAAGCTTATGGAGCAAGTTGGAAAGTCTATATATGATGAAGTCCTTGACAAGGAGAATCTACTTGAAGAGACGGTTGTATAGTCTGCGGATGAAAGAAGGTACAAAAGTTGTTGACCATTTAAATACCTTCAATACCCTTATAGTTCAATTGACTAGTATGGAAGTTAAATTCAAAGATGAAGATAAGGCTATTACACTATTGTGTTCATTGCCTGAGTCTTGGGATAATCTAGTCACCTCTATTATCTTTAGCTCAACATATGTTTTAGATTATGAATCTGTTGTGGGAGCTTTGTTGGCTGAGGAGATGAGGAGAAAGTCTAGTAAAGAAACCTCAACTTCAGAGGTGATGTTGGTCAAAGGTCGAACTAAAGAGAAGAATGAGAGAAGTTTTTCTCGATCTAAGTCAAGACACAGAAAGGGTAAAGAAAAATGTTGGTACTATGGAAAAATAGGACATCTCAAGAAAGATTGCTCGAAGAGAAAGGATTATGAGGAAAACTCTATGAAGGAAGCAAATTTGGCTGTAACGAATTCAAGTATAATTGATCAAGTTTTATCCGTTTCTAGTAATTTACAATATCAAGAAGAAGGACAGTTAGATTCAGGTGCCTCCCACCAGATGTGCTCACATAGAAATTGGTTCATTTCTTACCAATTTGTTGATGAGGGTGTAGTGTTTATGAGAAATGGTATTTGTTATAAAACTGTTGGGGTTGGCAGTATTAGAATCAGGATGTTTGATGGTATTGTTAGGGAATTAATAGATGATAGATATGTACCTGAGCTTAAATCAAATTTGATTTCATTGGGAGTGTTGGATTCTTGTGGATATAAGTATATAGGTCAAGGTGGAGCACTCACAATGTCGAAAGGTAATTTAGTAGTGATGAAGGCAAGAAAGGTTGATAACCTTTATAAGATGGGAGGCAGTACTGAAGTAGCATCTGAAGTGACATATGTATCTTCTTGTTTATGGTAGAAGCATCAAGGTCATAAGAGAAATAAATAATTGCAGGTACTGGTAAGCGGTAAATCATTTCCAGACTTGAAATCTTTGTTTCTAAATTCCTGCTTGTTTTATATCTCTTCAAGTTATGATGATGGTATAAAGGGATGAGTTGTGTGGGATCCTACTTCTCACAAGGTCATCATTGACAGAGATATTGTATGTATGGAACAACCAAAAGGGTTGATTCAAGATCGCAACGGTAAATTTGTTTGCATGCTAGATAATTCATTGTATGGCCTAATGGTACCCAGACAAATATACAAGAGGTTTGAATCCTTCATAGCGAGTCAGAATTTTTTAAAGGGTAGGAATGACTATACAATTTATAATACATTCACAATATTGATGTTATTTGTTGATGATATGCTCGATGCAAGCCGAAGAGTGGATAAAATCAGTAGGAAATTGACTTAGGTGGACAAGACAATTCAGATGAGGGATCAAGGAGAAACAAAACAAATTATGGGCATGGAAGTACACAGAGATGGTAATGGTAAGTTGTGGTTGGAGTTCATTATGAACATTGTAAAACTAGTTTTTATCCCTCTTGCTTTCCATTATAATTTTTCTTCAAGCATAGGGCCTGTCTATAAAGAAGAAAAGGTTATGTCTCGTGTAAGTTTAGTAGGAGGTCTGTTGTATGTGATGAAATGGTTAAGATCAGATGTTTCGCATGCTAATGATGTTGTCAGATACATGACAGATTCAGGTGTTGCAGTGAAATGAGTGCTTCCGTGTTTGAGAAGCACAAATGTCACCTATAATGGTTACACTAAGATAGTCTATGATAATTGTAATGTATATTTTATAGGTGTTTTGGATAGGAGGATATCTATCACTAAATATGTCTCACAACACAGTTGTGGAAGACATGTTGGAGGTGGAGTGACCCCTTAGGAAATCCAAACTCGTGCAAGTCACAGAGGCGAGATCATGAAACCAGTTTTATTAGAGAAGCTGCAATGGTGCTTGGCTTCTCTTGGCTTGCAGAAAAGGTGATGAACAAAAGGAAGGAGCAAAGTATCAGGTTAATTGTTGTCAAGGTGGAGATTGTTGGGATTTGGTGACAACAAATTCTTCTAAGGAGGGATTTGGATCCTATTATTCTGTGTTGGTTACAACCAAATAGACCAAGTTAGAATATGGATAGGGATTGCATTTAATAATCAATTTCTTGTGTGAATGTATAAATTCATGTAAGCTCGTAGAGGCAAAATGATTGAGTGAAAGAGACATAGTGAGAACTTGCAAATCTGATGTAATCTCCATGATCTCAATAATAAGACAACCTATGCCTATGCTTGGTGGACGTAGCCCAACGTTTGGGTGAACCACGTGAAATCCATGTATTCTTATTTGTATGATTGTTAATTATCATTGTGAATTGTGTTTTCCCCATTTGCAATTCTAACATGAACAAACTCCTTCCACATACACTGAGAATCAATGGAGATTGAACTGCTTGTTGCTCATTTTTATTTTTTAATAGTGGATGTCAAAGCCATTTTTTTATTCCATTTATATATCAATCATAAAGTGTGCATGCCCTAATGTACTATGAAAGGAATGTGCTACTAGCAATTAACCATATGGAATAGAAACATTGTGAGAGGCAAGGTTTTCAAGGTATATTCTATAGCTTTAACCAATCCCTTTGAAGACTTAATCTTAGTTATGGAATTTGTGAAATGTGATGAAATGAATGTGAACTCTAACAAATTGAATTATCCAATGTGTGGTTTCCAAGTGAAATGCTCACAATTTACAATTATAACCATTCAACGATATGCCATTATTTGCTTAAAAGATATCATGTGTTTGAATCTGTGATACATTGAACCAAAGAAGAGTGCAGAATCATAACCAAACAACCATACGAATGTTTAATTCAGGACATAAATGTAATTCCTTTAACCAATCACCTTTTCTTCTATAAAACGTTAATAATGTTTTCCAGAGATGGACCTAAACACAATTTGATTCCAAATATTTAGATCTATAGCAGAATTTTTTTTTGTCGCACCGCGAAATGTAATCGGTCATCATGGGTAGTAACCAATAACGATTTGCCATTAATGTTAAAGGAAAGTTGATTTCTGTTAGAAATGACCAGTTTCACCATGTGTTTTGCTTGCCAAGAAAGGACCATCTCAATTTTTTCTTTTCTTATTTTTTTAAGAAATGCCATCAATGAGAAGACTAGTAAGTCAACATTTGAGATAGTTTTAACAAAAATCTACTGGGGTTTAGATCACCGTGAAACATAGTTAAACACAAAATTCCAAATACGCTAACTTTAGCGTTCTCAAAACCAACAAATAATACTCATAAGAAGTTATGTCAAAGATTAACTAATCGTTTGATTTCAGCGCACAAGATAAAGTTATGCTCGCTTAGGGTGAATCGCTTTGACCTTAGTGCATCGATATTTGTTCTCTGGTAAGAAGTGTGCTAAACCAGTAAGCAACAAATCAGAATTTAAGGTATATTTAATGTTTGCAAGCAATATTTTGAAACTTGAAACTTGAAATCCTAATTCCTATTTTATCTTTCAGATTAGTGAAACCTTTGAAGTGTATTGCAATATTACCAGCCTTGTAACCCTTGAACAGTGAACAATTAAAAGATGAATTAATAGCATATTATTCTCTTAGATAGGCGGTATCTTTTATATGCATATGGAGAGTTGCGAGTCAAATGGCCATACTACTCATGGTTTGGAAGTACTCCAAGTAGGATTGCAATGGACAAAATGATCGTAAAACATAAGATTGCGAGAGCACAAGTGGCCAGGATAACCATTTACTAAGACGATTCATATAAGTTAGAGGCAATCACCTTATATGAAATGTTTAATGGTTACGAAAACCAGTGTTCAATAGTCATGAAAAATAAATAACTCAACATGCAGGAAAATAGCCATGAGACACAATTAAGAACATCCCATGCAGGCATGATGGAACAACCCCCTTTGGAGACACCAATAGCTACGACAGGGTGAGAAATATGTTTCATAAGAACCATAGATATGAGAGAGGAAAGCCGAATGACGGTATCTAAAGAGTGAAATAACTCCAAATAAGGTTGAGAAAATAGTCTTAATAAAATTTCTTAATCCACTCATCCTAGGGGAGCAAGTGAGGGAGTTATATAGCCTATTTTCTGACATCTTTCAACTACCAGGAGAGGTTTCATCTATTTGAAAAAAGTGAATTGGTCCCATGCCATTCATTATCAGTTTTCTTTTCATGTGGACTTGGCTTGCTCTGATTGAAAGCTCTTTTACGTTTTGACAGCCTCATTTTGCAATTTTTGCAAATTTAAGGTGAGGCGAAATAGGAGAAAGTTGGCGATACTGCTCCACTATCGCTTCAACGTGGCCATGCACAGTAGTTATTGCCACGGACGAAATCGACCCTTCAGGAACTGTGGGACATCGTCACTTATTTTCACCCTATTACTATAGGAGAGTTCATTGAGTAATGATTGACTTAAGGTTAGCAGAAATCTAACCTTAATGCTTTTCGAGCACATAAACAAAATTCTAAAGAATCGCAAGTAATCACTTACTCTCTTAAGGTTAGATAAACCAATTCGATCTTAGAGGTTCGATAAACCAATTCGATCTTAATGGACGTTAATCATCATCATCATATAAATGGCATCATCGTCATCATATAAATGGCTTCATGAACTTGTACAACGTGCTATGGAGTCTGGGTTGTTAAGTATATCTGTAACCTCAACGATATCTGACTGTACACTGCCAACCGTCATTGCCAGCTCTACGAGTTAGTTAGGATTTCTTATCTTGTTTCTTGATTTGCTCGAGCCTATTTAGCTCAGCTCTCTTTTCCCTTAATGAATATACTCGACGCTATGTGCTCTGCTCATTTTCCGTTTTCAATTTTGTCTTCTTTGTATTATCTTCTTTGATTCTCATTTTGTCATGGTATCAGAGCTTAGGACGTAAACCTCTTCACAGTGTCTGGAGAGTAGCATGATCATAAGAAGAAGAGCGCAGAGCTTACATTGTCTCGTAGACAAGAGCACGGGACGTAAGATTCTTCACAGAGCTTGGAGAGCAGTTTGCAGTCCACAGACGCTGAAAATATTGTTGCAGATAGTAAGCGCGAGGAAGCAAAACTGCAGAAAGAAGAGAACAATTAAAGATTACGTGAACATTTAAAGAATTTGTGAAAGATTCACAAAAATCTCTCTTAAGAAGAAAGTTTGTAGAAGCAACAAAGGAGAAGCAAGATTAGCCGTAAGATCGGCCTTGTGAACAAGTCCGAGCCTTTAATCAAGCTCAGAAAAGACGAGGAGCGCGCAGAAGAGGCAAACATTTTTTTTCAGCCGTAAGATTTGAGCGTGAGAAAGATTAGTCGTCAGATCAACATCAAAGAGAGATCAACATCTGTTAGATCAAGAAAAGATTAATCCACGACCATCGGATCTCATCAGAGAGAGATCGACGGTGGGGACGCATTATGGGGATCGTGAAGCAAATTAAAGTTTGTGCAAGTTGTGAGCGTGCAATCACTAATGATCATTGATCTTGCTAGATCAACAGATCAACGATGGCTATTGATCCCGCTACGAATGAGCATCTTCGCATTGTAGGGATCGGAGAGGAAATTAAAGCGTGAGCAAGTTGTGAGCCCGCAATTGCTCAAGATCATTAATCTTGTCAGATCAACAGATCAATGATGGATATCGATTCCACTACGAACAAGCATCTTTGCTTTGCGGAGATCAGCAAGGAGACTAAAGAGTGAGTGAGTTGAGTCTCTGCAATCACTCGTGGTTGTTGATCTTCAAGCAAGTGACACGCATCAGGCAATCTCGTACTTTGGGAGGAAGTAAGAAGACGCTGAGAAGTAAAAGACTCCCAAAGCTCCGAAGAGCCGAAGTAGATTTAGATCATTGATCGAAGTGGACATGTGGCAGGAGATCCTACACTTCGACGATAATCACTTCGGAAGAAAGACGGATACGAGAAGCTAGAACTCCCCAAAACCCAAAGCCTGGAGCTCATCTCGACCGTCCATCAACGAGGACACGCAGTTCCAGATCCCTCACTTCAGAGATTTAGCACTCCAGAAGGTACAACAGAGCGAGATCTACTCGAAGTTTCGAAGAAACTCTGATCCCTTGAAGGTTGTAGACACACGTCGCCAGATCTATCACTTAAGAAGGTTAACACTTCGAAGGTTTGTGATGTTGTGCACCTCGGAACACCTGAAGCCCGAAGTTCCGAAGTAAATCTCAGCCGTCCAAAACAAGAGGCCACGTGGAGGAAGATCCCTTAATTCGGAGATACGACACTTCGGAGGATTGCGCGAGCGAGTGGACGAAAACTCCCGAAGCCTGAACTCTCGAAGAAAATCTCCACCGTCCAAATCAAAAGGCCACGTGGAGGCATATCTCACACTTTAGAGATTCGACACTCCGGAGGATTGCGCGTATTAGCAAATGGAAACTCTCAAACGCCGAAGTTCCGAAGAATATCTTGGCCATTCGATTGCTAAGACTTAAGGATCGTTGATCTTTGTAGCAGGTAAGAAAGGAATATCATTCGAAGTTCCGAAGTAATTGAGGACTTTTGATCTCAAATAAACGAGGATCATTGATCTCTACAATAGGTAAGAAAGGAATATCATCTGAATTTCTGAAGTAATTGAGGGTCGTTGATCTCAAATCAACGAGGACCGTCGATATTTAGAATAAGACCGTTATTCGACCATTCAACTATTCAGAGGAATTGAGACCTTCAACGTCGAAACACCCGAAGCCCGAAGACCCGGAGCGCCTAGTTTTCAGCCCACGGTCACATGAGAAGCTAAACTTCAATTTTTTTTGGCTCTCGAGTAAACTCAAAAATCCCAATTCCGCCATTAGAGGGCCTATAGTTTCCAAAGTAGTGGTCATCCTCGTGTTTTTAGGCCCGAAGACACACAGAGGATTTCGCGGACTTGGTTTTTCACACAGGAAACAGGTAAGCACGCAAAACTCTAACAACTTTTTTTTGTTAAATATTTTTTACAAGATGGCCACCTCTAGCAATTTAGGACCAACTCAAGGACTACTTCTTCTGGGAAAGAACTATGAGTTTTGGTCTCTTAGAATGAGATCCTTTTTACAGCACAAGAGTGCTGGGATCTAGTGGATCTTGGATACGTGGAATCAGCTCCAGCAGACCTTGCTGCCATGACCAATCAACAGAGGACTTCTCAGGAAACACAAAGGAACAGAGAGAATAAAACCAAATTATGGATTCAAAATTCAGTAGATGACTCGATTTTCTAAAAAATCACACGTTGTTACTTCAAAACAAGCCTGGGTGATCTGGATTATTTTCGGCACGAAATGCGAGCGGAGATATAATAAAGAAATGCAAAGAGATATCACAGATATTCAATAAGATAACATAAATGTATCAGATATGCAACCATAAACACAGATATACAGTAATACATGATTTCTATTAATGAAAGAAATGTATAGAGACTGTAAAAATACAGAGTGAAAGACTCGCTAGAATGGTGGCAGCTTATCTCTGAGAAGAGATGTGATGGCTACTCGCAT
>SNQJ01S0158922.1:0-21949 GCA_010110895.2 Picea sitchensis
ATGTGAACAATAATTTTACAAGTTACTACACTACACATGGCATCCAAATGCAACACACTGTTCCATATACACCACAACAAAATGGTGTTGCTGAGAGAAAGAACCGCACATTAAAAGAAATGGCTAATTGTATGATCCAATTGTATGATCCAATCTAAGGGATTAAGTCTAAAGTATTGGGTGGAAGAAATCAACTGTGCAAATTACATAGTCAATCACACTCCCACAAAGGCTCTTAAAAATATAACACCGGAAGAAGCTTGGACTAAAATTAAACTAGATGTAAGTCACTTCCGTGTATTTGATAGTATATCATGGGCTCACATCCCTGATGAGAAAAGGAAAACATTGCAGCCTAAAAGTGAGAAGTGTATATTTGTTGGTTATTCTGAATATGTCAAAAGTTATAGACTTCTTCAACCACACTGTAATGAAATTATTCTTAGAAGAGATGTTAAATTTGATGAAATTCTCTTGGCCTGCGATCCTAATTCGACGGTTGTGCCTTCTTCGACCTGCGAGCCATCTTCGGTGTTTGTGCCTTCTTCTGTTCCTATTCTGGTTTCTTCTTCAGATGATGATAGTGAGGATGAAAATCCACCTCCGCCTGTTGACCTTCCTCCAGATGAGTCCTTTGAACCTGAACAAGCACCAGTTCCACGGTTTCCTAGATGGGCCTGTTCAACACGAGAAGCAACTGGTGATCTTGTCAGTGATCCTTCAGATCAACGTCGAACACGTTCACAGTTCCAGCGAGCCTCTTCTCTTTCAACTCAAGTTTCAGAGACTCATGATCCATAGACATTTGCAGAAGCTTCAGGTCATCCATATTGGGATACAATAATGAATGAAGAGTATCGTTCTTCAATGACAAACGATACTTGGGATCTTGTACCTCTTCCAAAAGGAAGAAAACTTGTCAAATCTAAATGGGTGTACAGAACTAAGTATGCATCAGATGGAAGTGTTGAAAGACACAAGGCTCGGTTAGTTGCCAAAGGATTATCCCAAGTTGAAGGAATTGACTATAATGAAACCTTTACCCCTGTAGCCAAAATGAATTCCGTCTGCCTTGTTCTTGCCCTTGTTGCCTCACATAAATGGGAGGTCCATCAGATGGATGTTAAATCCACCTTCTTGCATGGCAATTTGAAAGAAGAAATTTACATGGAACAACCTCTTGCCTATGTCCAGAATGACTCTAGCCTTGTTTGTTGCCTTAAGAAATCTCTTTATGGTCTTAATCAAGCTCCCCGAGCTTGGTATGCCAAAATGGACAACTTTCTTATTGACACCGGATTCTCTAGATGCCATTCTGATCCTAATGGTTATACCAAGAAAGTAGGAAGCCATCTCATAATCCTTGTCCTTTATGTTGATGACCTTATCCTTACTGGTAGTAACTCAAAACTTTTAAACCATGTGAAAACCAACCTTAAGAAGAAATTTGAAATGACAAACTTAGGTTTTTTGCACTATTTCCTTGGCCTCAAAGTTTTGCAAACAAATGAAGGAATTTTTCTTTCCCAATCTAACTATGCTTGTGACCTTCTTCGTCGCTTTCACATGGATGATTGTAAACCAACCCCTTCTCCCTTCCATTTTGGAGTCAAGCTTACTGCCACCTGTACTTCTACTGAAGTTGATGCCACCCTGTACCGTCAGTTAGTTGGTAGCCTCTTATACTTGACTCATACCCGTCGCAATCTTTCCTTTGTTGTTGGTCTTGTTACCTGATATATGCAAACACCCCATGCAAGCCATTAGAAAGCAACTAAAAGGATACTTTGCTATGTCCGTGGTACAGTTCAATTCAGGATGCATTACAGTTCAAGGGGGACTCATTTATTGGTTGGTTTCACTGATTCAAATTGGGTCGGCGACCCTGATGATCAGAAGTCTACTGCAGGTTATGTTTTCAGCCTTGGTTCAAGACCTGTCACTTGGGCCTGTAAGAAACAACAGGCTATTTCACTTTCTTCAGCAGAAGCAGAGTACCGATCAACGATAAATGCAAGTCAGGAAGCCTTGTGGCTTTGATAGATCCTTTCAGAGTTTGTATTCCAGCAACAACATCCGACTAGCCTTTGGTTCGACAATCAGAGTGCCATCAAGCTCGCCAAATACCCAGTTCAACATCAGCGTAGCAAACACATTGAGCTCCACATGCACTTCATCAGAAAACTCATTTATGATCAAGTTATTGAAGTGCTCTTTTGTCCTACAAAAGATCAAGTTGCAGAGATTTTCACAAAGTCTCTTACAGAAGCGAAGTTTTCCAAACTTCGATCTATGTTAGGAGTTCATGAAGTTGTCATTAAGGGGGGGTAGGCTCTAATGCCTCCTTCCTTCTCCTATTGTGTCACTATTGTAAACCCTTCAATCCTATCCCAAGTTGTTCTTAAGGGGGGATGTTAGGATATTTAGACACTTAGTAGTTAGTTAAGATCTACTTGGTCTAATGTGTCGTTAGGTAAAAGTGTGTTTCTTAGTGTGTTTCTTTAGTATGCATTAGTATGCATTTGTAGTTAGGAAATATGACGGTCACGATATGTTCCCGACATAGAGTGATCCGACGGTTCATACCCTCCTCAATCTTAACGGCCATTGATCCGTGGCTTAACACCCAATTGGTCCATGATCTCTATTTAAAGAGCATGGAGGGTCATTTGCCGATGATCGATTGTGAAAAACTTTATTGTAAAATCTCTCTGTAATATTTTTCTTTTGCATTAATAAACTGCTCTAAGTGGTCGTGTTCGCTGGGGCCGTGGATGTTTCCCCGTAGGGGTTTTACCATGTGAAAACATTGGTGTGTTGATCTTTGATATGGTTATGTGAGTGGTTATTGAAGGTGTTCGTCCTCTATTGGAATACTTGTGTTTTCGAACAACATGATATCCACCAATACAAGATATGATTATCGCATTGGAAATATTTTACTTTGCAGAAAGGCTTTCAAAAAAATTCACTCAGTTGGTAATCTTCGTCTATCAAGAATCCATGAAAGGTTGGAAAAAGATCCTTCATTTTACTCAAAGGTATATCATGGATGAGAGAGTGGGCCATTGACAAACACTACATTGTCATGGATGCCTGAGTTCTTTTCCAAACATGGAGAGTGTATGCCAGATAGAGACACAATACATATTCCAGATAATTTCTCAAGGAGGAAAATCTACAACTCGTACAAAGGATATGTTGAAGGTGTTGAAGGAAATGGTAATTTTATTACATATGCATATTTTACAAGAATATGGAAGAAACAATTCAACAATGTCTGTATTCCTAAGAAGTCAAGATAATTTTATTACATATGCATATTTTACAAGAATATGGAAGAAACAATTCAACAATGTTTGTATTCCTAAGAAGTCAAGGATGTAGATTTGCAGTGTATGTGCTACTCTTTAATCAAAAAGAGATAAATATGAAGGGGTAGAAAGAGGTATGCATTTACTATTTTTTTTTTAATTGAATAGTTATCAATTATGAAAACATATGATCAATATTTTCATTTTATGTCATGTGCAGATTCCATAGTCAAAGCACTTCAAGAACATCATAATCAACAATCAAGTGAAAGACAAAATTTGTACAAACATCAAAATAAGTGTTATGATGCTCCAAACAAATATTTAGGTATGATAATTGATGGCATGGAACAAAATAAAACACTTCTACCACATTTTGTCCGTACACCCAAAAATTTATAGGAAGAAAATTTCATTTAGTTTCACTTGGTTGGTTGTATGGTTTTCAATGGAAAAATGTGTCCAAGGGTTTACTTCACAGCTACAAATATTCATAATGATGCAAATATGACCATCTCCATAATTCATCATGTGCTCACTCACTGGTCTGTAAATCTTCCTCAAGTTCTCTATCTACAGTTGGACAACATTAGTCGTGAAAATACAAATCAAATTGTGTTTGGATATCTAAGCATGCTTGTTGAAATGATAATCTTTCAAAAGGTGAAAGTTGGTTTCCTTCTTGTTGGACACACTGCTGATCATATTGATCAAATGTTTAGTCGTTTTTCAGTTACATTGAAGAGGAAACATGTTGGAATCCTACCATCATTAATTGAATGTATTAAGAAAGCATACATTCCAGAACTTGTTTTTCATATATTAGAAGAAATTGTTGACATGCGAAAATTTATTCAGGGATCGCATCGTGAAGAAAAATGTATTGAGCAACTTAATGACATTAGCTTCCAACATCAATTTTGTTTCAAAAAAATTGATGGGAAAACACTTATATGGGGAAAGCAGTATTCAACTACTACAAAATTGGGGCCTTCATCAGGTTTAACATTTTTGAAGTTCATTCCATATCGTCCAATATTTGCATCAAAGTTATTATTTTTACAATCAGTTGCTGAAATCCATAATGCACAGAGGCGTAATAGAGACGTAGATTATTCTAAATGCCTATAAGAAATAAAAAAGTCCATTAAGGATACATATGAGTACTTTGATATTGCTGATTATGTTTGTTGGGAGTCTTTTTTCAATAGTCAAAGTGACATAATTTCAAGTTCAACAAATGAAGATACAATGTTGAAGACTCCATTTCATTGGCCACAAAATATGTCAAATGAATCTAAAGAAACAAACATTGTTGAAGTTCAACAAGAATCTCAAGGTGCTATTGAGTTTACACAAGCAGATGAAAGATAAATGTATATTGGTTCACGAAGGTCACATGCACAACATGAAGCCATGGAAGACCTTTACAAGGGTTCAATACAAGATATTAAAGAGTGTAGCACGATTGCAGTTTTAACGATTGAAGATCCACATGGTTATCCATTCTGGATTGCAAGGGTTATAAAGATTGAGAAATAAAATGATGATGTTATTGCAATTGAAGTGCATTGGTATGCAACAAGTACACACCCATTCAATGGTGTGTACAAGCCAGATATGGTGGTTGAGAAACATGTCAATAGAAAGAGAAAAATAAAGGGTCAAAATACAACTCATCATCGCATTGACCTCTTAAAATTAGATGATGTTGACATACTTGTTTATGACTTCAATTTGAAAAAGAGAGGAAGTCTTCGCTTGAAGACAACAAAGATTATCAAGAGGTTGCTGCCACAAGAAACAAATGCAAGATGAGAATCTCTTGAACCTAGTCATAGATCTAAAAGACATTTGACATTTGAAACGTTGGGCATGCATGTAGACTCAGATGGTGCATTCATCGACAATAGAGAAGAGTATGGATCATCTACATCTTCATCCAATCATTTATCTGAAGACAATGTAGACTCTCATGGTATTTTAGAAACCATGAGTCAATTTGAATAAGTGTATTAAACATTTTATGTATTTTTTTATCCATATGATGTTTGTATGGTAACTAGAAATGAGCATTGAACTTACATATGATCTTACCTGAAGTTATGAATCTTTTTTTATGTTTTATGAATTATATGTTTTGATTATAGATAATATAATAATTTTTTTTAGCTCATGTGTTTTGAATATAGACAATATAACAATACTTTTAAGAAATAATTTATGTTTCATTCAATGTAACTTGTATTTACTTTTTTATTATTAAAAGTAAAAAAAATATTAAAAAGTGACATTGAATTTTTAAAGTATATTGTGATATTTTCATGGCATTAGCTTTGAGTGATAGTGAGATTTTAAAAGTAAGCATTTAAGGGTTGATTTTATGATTTTGTTTACAATAATGATGAGTTATTTTACCACTTTATAAAAATGTGTCATTTTCATACCCCAATTTTAGAATGGGTGCTCCCAGTAGAAATACTTTTCAATTTGATGGTTGATTTTGAGGTTTTGGTTTTAATGTTACCAGCTACTAAAAATACGATTTCAAATTATCTAAAATTTTAAAGTTTTGATTTTTTTTTTCCTTTTTTAAAAACATGTTTTTTTTTAGTTGTTGATTTTAAGGTTTTTCTGAGCTACTGTTTGAGTTTTGAAGGCCATGTTTGAAAACTATTGTAATTTTGACCCCGGTTTAAAAAATGGTGCTACCGATAGCACCACTTTTTGATTTGGGGGTTGATTTTGATGTTTTTTATGCAAAAATATGGGTATTTTGGGCCAGAGTTCTCATTTTGAGGTCACAGTTTTGATTAAGTTGGTAACTTTGTTGACATCAATTTGGTGTTTTTCAATGGGGTGCTTGATGATGGAAAAAACCCTAGCGAAGTTGGTTAGAGTCGAATCTCTATGAATAACCCCTATCCAATGGCATCGCTTTGGTGATGGGTTGTCTAGGGTTAGTTTTTAGATGCGAGGATTTGCATAGGAGAGGCACTTGATGCATGCACCTTTTCTCAAGAATCCATCACAAATGATGGTTACAGGGGCATGCGATCGAAGGCTAATGGTTAGTGGGATCCATGTGGAGGGTCCGTTGTCCCATTTCTGACATAGATTAATTTCATTGCAAGCTGGTGTAGGTTCTAAAGCAATGGATGACACAGAGGTGGACTTTGTAAAGGACAAAAAGGATAGAGAAGTTATATTCCTATCGGATGAATATTTCATCCATATGTAGAGGTTAAAGAGGGAGGTTGACCTGGAGGATCTAGCACCATTGGATCAATAGGTGTTGCGCGATTCGAGAACTGGCATTCCATGAATGGGGATGCAATTTCCATTGAAGGAATGTAAGGTTTTAGAAGTAAATGTGCCAGGATTAGTTCTATATTCGAAGCCTGAGAATTTAGCTAGCCAACCCAATACATCTTCTTGTTCACCACCTTTGCATGTTGTTGAAGTGTCGTTGGATTCAAAGTTTTGTGAAGGCAGTTGTAGAGCGAGGTCTAAGAAACGAGTCATCCGAGAGAGATAACAGAGCCAAAGAAGAAAAAGCAACAGTGCTGAAAGGTAAGAAAAGAGAGACATAGGATGGTGGTTGGGGTCGATGTCACCATTGATAAGATTCAGGACTTGTTAGGGAGGGCAACAGTCGGGCATCTTTGAGGGGAGGTAGTTTCCCCGACTTCATTACAAAAATGGTTGGACGATAATTGGTCGAACCTCCCGGGGTATCATCCAGAATTCCACACATTAGCTAGAGGTTGGATCTACTTTAAATTCAGGTCTAAGGAGGACATGGCTGAGATTTTTAGTAGAGTTTGGGGTTGGGGCCCTTCTGGCCTAGTCCTCAAAGAGTGGAAAATATCCTTTGATCCTAACAGAGATGTAATGGCTCTTACAAAAGTATGGTCCATCCTTCCCAATCTATTGATGGTTTTCTAGGAGGAAGTCATCATAGTTTCAATAGGAAATGAGATTGGAAGATTTGTCAGTTGTGAACTTGATTGGAAATTGAAAACAGATTGCAGATGGGCGTGTATCCAAATCGAAGTGGGCCTAAGGGAAGGTCTCCTCGATGAAATAAAATCGATTTGGGGCGGTTTCACTTGGATGCAAAGGATATATTATTGGCAGGTTTCCTTTCGTTGTTTTGGATGTCACAAGGTTGGTCACCTTCAAGTGCAATGTTGAAGACCCCCAACTTCATTTCCCCCTTTCCAACATTTGTGGAAGTGAAAGGTTCATCTGGAGGTGATTGTCTCCAATTTACAAAAGTCTTCTAATGGGGTCAATGTCAGCGAGGATTCCTCTTTGGGTAAAGCCACTTCTCCATATTTTCAAAAGGTTCTGAGTCTAGGTAAGCCTACAAATTCCTATTTTTGCTTTTTGGTTCCTATTTCTCCTGTTAAGCATGAGCCAATGGTTTCTCCCATGTACCCCACTTTTAAAAAAGGGAAGATTCGTTGAGTAAGTCCTCTCAGAATTTAAGGGATTCTTCCTATTTGGTCAACTCCCCTCCCCCCTTGTACTCAAAGCATCCCTCTTCTCCCCCTAGTCATAATTATCCCAAGCCATGCAACATCCCATATTCAATGTCATCTCCTTCAAGGGTTTCTTCTAATTCGTTGGCTTCTGAGTCCTCCATGTCATTCTTTAAATCTAATTATGTATTATATTCAAGGGTAAAGAAAAATCACAAGGTCTTATGTCCCGGGGGTTTGGCGATGGATAAGAATGTGTTTGGCCATGCAGGTCGGAAATATTTTATTTCCTTTAGCTCAAATTCAAACAATTAAGGAAATTAGGAGTGGGAAACAATCAACAATAACTCGGGCCCTTAGAGCAGGGAAATCCTAGGGCAAAGTACCTCAATGATTGTTTTGTCTTTTAACGCTCACGGGGTGGGGAGAAACTCCAGATTAAACACCCTTAAAAGGATTGTCTTCTCTAGTAGGCCAAATTTCATCATGATCCAAGAGACTATGTGTAGTCGCGAGAAAGCAATAGAGTCATTCATGAATTGTATTAATGATTGGTCTTTTTTCTCTATAGATTCGGTGGGGCTCTCAGGAGGATTACTCTCTTCTTGGAGCCCCAAATTCAAAGAATTGTCCTCTTCTTTGATCCTTTCAGGTATTGTTGTTGATGTGATGGAATCAATGTTAAATTGCACCTTTATAATAATCAATATTTACGGGTCGTATGCTGACAAGATTCCATTATGGAATGATTTAAATAGCAATGGGTTCCTCTCCTCTCAGAGCATAATCGTAGGAGGAGACCTAAATTTTACTTTGTCACTGAATGAGGTTTGGGCTGAGCATCCTATACAAGATCCTACATAACATTTTTTCTCTCATTGGATTGAAAAAAATCATTTGATTGATTTGGTGCCTGAGAAGATCTCCCAGACTTGGTGCAACAAGAGAAAAGGCTCTGCCTTGGTCGCCAAGCATCTCAATAGATTTCTATTCTCTTAAGACGTGATTGATCAACCGTGGTCCCTTAATTCAAAAGTCCTAGTAGGAGGCTTGTCTGATCATATGCCGATAATGCTAGAAATTTCCAATAAAGGCCCCAAGCCTCCCACTCTTTTTAAATTCGACCATACGTCACTCAAAGCGGAAGAGTATAATACTCCGTTTCAATCTGTTTGGAGGCCCTTAGTGGATAATGATCAAGAAAGTTCTATTATGTTCCAATTTCTTGAAAATTTAGCCAGGGCCAAAAAAGCCTCAATTAGTTGGGCCATGAGATATAAATCGAGAGAAAAATCCCTACTGGAAAAAGTTGAGGCTCAGATTAGGGAGTTGCTGATTGAAAATTCGGTAGTCTCGCTTACTATAGAGAAGGAATCTTCCCTAACTGAGCTCATGAAAAACCGGAAATACCTCCTGGATGATGAGGAAGAGAAATGGTGTTTAAAAAGMAGAGTAGTATGGTTGAAGGAGGGAGACAATAACTCAAAATTTGTCCACAAGTTTGCAAGTCAAAGGAAACTCCAAAATACCATAATGGAAATCAAGGACTCTAATGGGAATTAGGTATCCTCTTTTAAAGGTATTACAATTATTGGTAAGGCTTTTTTCTCTTCTCTCTTCAGAGATCCCCCTGGGTGTCCTATCGCCGAAATTTTGAAGGTTATAAGGCTTTTCCCTAGGTCTATTTCAAAGGAAATGAATGATTCTCTTCAAGACAAAATCTTATAAAAGGAGATATTGTCCACACTCTCCTCCTTTCAGAAAAGTAAAAAACATGGGCCAGACGGTTTTATCATTGAATTTTTTATGGGGTTTTATGATTTGCTCAAAACAGATCTTCTAAAGGTAGTCTTAGAATCACAAAGATCTAGAAAAATGTTGGGTTCTTTCAATGTGCTTTCAATACCACTTATCTATCTCTCATCCCTAAAAAGAAATCCTCGGTTTCTTTTGAAGATTTTCGTCCCATTTCCTATTGCAATCTTATCTACAAACTCATAGCCAAATTGATAGCTAACCATATCAAACCTATCTTAAGTGAGTTTGCCTCTGAAGAACAATACAAATTTCTCTTTTTAAGAGACAAATCCATGATGCAATCTCTATCTCTTAGGAACCACTGCACTCTATCAAGATAACAAATAACCCTACTTTCGTCTTGAAGCTAGACCTTTCCAATGCTTATGATAGAGTCAATTGGACCTTTGTTCGCCTAACTTTGATTCATATGGGCATGAATTTGAACACAGTCAATTCAATTATGCCTTGTATTGAAACTTCCACCTTTGCGGTTTTAATAAATGGATCCCCCTCTTCCTTTTTCTCCTCCACAAGGGGTATCTGTTAGGGATGCCCGCTATCCCCTTTCATATTTCTGATTGTCACAAAAGGTCTCAGTAGGTTGATAAAACATGCTCAAAGGGTTGGGACCCTTAAATGTCTCAAAATCACTTCTTCAGATTTTTTGTCCCATCTCCTATTTGTTGATGATGTAATTTTATTTGGTGCAGGCTCCTATTAGGAGTTTGTAACTTTGAAAGAGATACTGGATGAGTTTTGTGCTACATCAGGAATGAAAATAAATATGCTCAAATCAAATTTATACTATAATGATATTCCAGAAGAACTTTTGGTTCAGCTGGACGAGATCATCACTTTTGCGCGCAAAGGAATTGAAGATGGTTTGAAGTACCTGAGTTTTGTGTTGAAACCAAACTCATATTCTTATGATGTCTGGCTTTGGATGGTCAAGAAAATTTAGGCAAGATTAATGCTTTGGTCTCATAGGTGGATTTCTAGAGGGGGCAAGCTTGTCCCTTTTAAATCAGTTTTAAGCAGTATTCCAGTCTACTGGGCAACCATTGCGAAAATTCCGAATGGCATTCTCACTAAAATTTGATTCCTGAACATGATTTTGAACAGGTCTGGCTTGAGCAAGGGCCTCTATTTTGAACGACTAGATTATGAAGTACATCGTCAATCAATTCTCGAACGATCGAATCCTGATCCGGGTCATAAGCGAAATCTTTATTGATAACAAAGGACTATGTTTCACATGACTTATCACTTAATGCTTCCTCAAGAAAGCTTTCTATTTTCCTGTAGTCCTCTTGTCGCAAAAAATTGAAATGTAAGCAATTAACTAAGTGAAACCATTCCTAATATAAAGTATGTCCCATAGGAAAATACCCAGAAGTTCCTGTTGGCACACAGACTGTTTGGAAATGGCCATATCATCGAATTGCCGCAGGTTCAATTATTTTAATTCAAGCTGTTCAATTCTTTTAATTCAGGCTTTGTATAAGGACAATAATGAATAGTTGAAATGCAAACATGTTGATCAGTAAAAAAATTATAAGATTGGATTATAGTGTGATTTGGAATATAAGGCTTATATATTACCATTAGTACTAGGGCTAGTAATTAAGTTTAATAGGTTTCATATCATGAGGATGGTTGAGATATTCTCTCAACTACTTGTTTTATTGTTTTATAAAAACTCTATATAACAGAGTTGATAACAAACTAAGTTAAATTGATAACAAACTAAAAACTCTATATAACAGAGTTGATAACAAACTAAGAACTCTATATAACAGAGTTGTATCAGATTGTAATTGCAAAAGTGATTCACAATATCAAGTGTGCAATACTCTCCGTGTATCTCTTGAGTTTAATAGGTGTTATGTCATTGTGGTTAATACGAAGTTGTTAGAGGAGGGTTGATATATTCTCTCAACTACTTGCTTTATAATAGGAATACGTTAGATCAGATGACAAACTGAGAACTCTATATAACAGAGTTGCAACAAATTGTAATGGAAAAAATGATTCACAATATCAAGTGTGCAGTACTCTATGTATTTCTTGTCTTTTGTTTTGCTGAATCAATGTTGCAATTATAATCAGCGACTTCTTAGTTTGTTATGAGATCTAACTTATTCCTATTATAGAGCAAGTAGTTGAGAGAATATCTCAACCATCCTCTAATTATGACTTCTAATTATGATATCATTAATAGATATTGTTAGAGGATAGTTGAGATATTCTCTCAACTACTTGCTCTATAATAGGAATAAGTTAGATATGATAACAAACCAAAAACTAGCAGATTGTAATTGCAACATTGATTCATAATATCAAAAGGTCAGGAATAAGTTAGATATGATGACAAACCAAGAACTAGTAGATTGTAATTGCAACATTGATTCATAATATCAAAGGTCAAGTATTATGTGTGTCTTATAAGTTAGATATGATAACAAACTAAGAACTAGCAGATTGTAATTGCAACATTGATTCATAATATCAAAGGTCAAGTATTATGTTTGTATCTCATGACTTTTGTTTTGCTGCATTCTCCATTTTCTTTTAGAGTTGATGTAGTAAGTAGTATTGTGTGTGAAGCAAGCCAAAGAAATCGAGACCCTGTACATGTTTGTAGGAGTTGTTGTCCCAAGAGTTGGTTCTAGGCTGTAATAGAGCCAAGCCTTAGCACATTTTAAATGCAATAATTTTAGTCACTGGGACTTGACTTGGGTTGCATGCAAGTAAATTCCGAGATAACTTCAAACCACTTTTGATTGGAGACTGACCCATCCAACCCGAGAAGGATCTCTCGAAAATATGTCACAACATGATATTCAATAGGATTAACAATGGATAGATCTGTGGGTAACATAAAGTTTTGGGTTTTTAGGGTTGATGGGTTGGACTGGAAAATAGTCCATTGGGAGTGGAGTCAAATGATCAAGCAAGTAATAAGAGTGTTTCGGCAATGGAAATCAATGGAGCAGAGGCGAGATAGAAGTTGATTACAGAGGGAAGGATTTATAAAAAGTATGGCAACTGAATAAAGAAAAAACATATCAAAATGCAGGGAGCACTTAACAATGAGTGAATTCCAAGCATAATCAATGGAAAGAGATAGTTGGGACAGAGCATCTAGCAAGGATGAATTCTGAACCTTCATATCTCTACAAGAAACAACCTATAACCTGTCCAACAAYAGAGCATCTAACAAACAGATGAATTCCATTACAAACACAGTTACAAATCAGGAAGCAAATGGAAATAAAACCAAGTGAAATGATGTGAAAATGAAGCAATAAGACATTCTCTGCAAACAAAATCACAAGAATCTCTGATATAGATCGAAAATGCTCTGCACTCTTTTATTAAACATGATAACAAGTGCTACAGCCCAGGAGTACTACCCCTCCCTCCTTCCTTTTTTTAACAAATATTCCTCATGTATGTATTTAGGTCGAAATTCTCTCTAATCTAAAAGATAACAACAGTTACAACCAATTCTTGAAACTTTCTGCCATAGAAAATGGGCCAAACTGCAGAAAACTAGGGCTGCGGTTATGACTCTGTATCTCTCGAATCTCACCAGTTGTGTATAAACTGAAAGAAGATTTTGTGCATCTATTTATTCTGAGTAAAAACCTCTCTTAGTTCCCTGAGACCCCTTTTCATTTTTCCTAAATCTGCATTTAACAAACATGTGTGAAAACAGGAAAATATGAAATCTGAAAATTAGGGCTCGGAGATGGATTCGATTCTCCCAATCTATGACACCTGTAGGAAAACTGAAATACGTTAATGATCTCTGATGTGTTAGGCACAAAATCCTCCAACCCTTTATCAAAATGATACTCCAGTCACTCAGAATCCTCATTTGAAAATGATGACTCAACACAGTAAAAAACGTCACATTTTTGAAAACGAACCTCATCTTGCGGGGATCTTTTGACTGCCTTACCAAGCTCAAAATGAAATTATGAAGACACCACTGGACAGATTAAGATTTGTAGATGTCGATCGACTATTCGAACGTGAAAAACGACCTCTCCACGGCTGAGAAAATTGCGTTTTTCTAAAGTAGTTTTGCATATGACTGGAGTCCCGATTTCGGGTTTTCCGGATTCGGGGAAACGAAGCAGTGGTTATTAAAATATCCACGTCGGCCAAATCCCCAATGGACAAATCCCCGAAATAGATTTCGGCTTTTACATTGCACTCTTTCGGGCCTTTGGGTTTTGGGTATCATGTCCTCAAGAGTTATGACATGCAAGGAATCCCAAATCGTGAAATCGCGATGGGATTAATTAGACGTTAATCATTTGTTTTAATCTCTTAATTAATCACGATTAACAATTAATATTTAATCTTTCGTGGATTTAAGTGTCGGGACTTCAATAATACTTGACGCGAGAAATCCCGAATCATGAAATTGCAATGGGATTGATTAACAGTTAAAACACTTTTAGCTTTGTGATTAAGCATGATTAAAACACAGGCTTTCGAAAATCGCAAACTTGAAACTTAAAGCACGAAGGCAGCTCAAGTCGTGAAATTGCGATTAGACTTGTCAACATTAATCTTTCTTATTCTTTAATTAACCAGATTTATCCTTTAATACTTTAGTGAATTCGGGGCTGTAGTTATTAAAATATCTATGCCGGCCAAATCTCCGACGGCCAAAAACCCCAGACTCGTGAGCTTTTTTTCCATGTGGCTTAATGCTCAGTGTATGTGGTCATTCAACTGCCAATGCTTCCATTCATTTTCCTTGTGACTCAACGCTCGAACAGATGGTACATTTCTTTGATTTTCACATGAACCCTTTCTTTGGATTTTTCGTGAGTTGGCTTGTGATTGTTATACTGTTGTGGCATTTGGGGCTGATTTCGGCATTATTTGACTGAAGATGATAGGTAGATAACATTCAGTGATGCGTGTGATAGTCATATGGTCGTTTTCTCATATCTACACTTTCGGTAGTTAAACACTATAATTTTTTTCTCTCTTAAGTTACCGAAAGCCAAAATTTCAATATTGTTACAACAGGATTAATCAATGATCTCCATAATAAAGTAGCAGAGCTGCAATCCTGAAGAAATTATGTCCTTTGATATCCATTTCCAATAGGCCCGTGGGGGAATGATAATTTCGAATAAATCCTACCATCTTAGAGTTCTTTACCTTTTTAGCAGGTTTCGAATGCGTGACATGTATGTGGAAAACATGGATAACCGAGATATGTTGAACACGCTGCTGTGCAAAATTTTGGGTAGATTAGAGGAGATTTCATATTATAAAGACGTTTGTCTCGTCTGTAGACGTTGGCTTGTTGTTTAGAGAAGAGTCAAGACCAGTTTGGGATTGTTCATTCCTGAAAGAACTTTAATTTCGTGTTTTGGGTCATCGGTTCAAATCCTCTTGAGGCAATATCCCCACATTTTGAGGTTGTTGGTGGCATCTGCCTAGTTGCAGATGGATACAAAGCTTTTGGATTATATTCTAGATGCTATAGCTAAAGGCTGCAGGTTGAATTTGTGTTTGGGGTCGGTCCTGTGAACTGTTATAGTTTGAAAGCCCTTGCCAAGGGCACTATTGATTTAAGCTCGTTGGAGTTGGTAGGGTTAAGTTGGAGGTTTTTTCCATCATTGGCTGAGTTTAAGTCATCGATAGAGCTCTCCCTTGTCCTATCTGGATGGAATTCAATAGGAGGTCTTAATGGGATTCCTGATATGTCGTTGTCATTAGAACGATTGAACGATTGAGCTTGGTGGGTATTGGGGCTGAGTACAGAGGTTTGGGATGGGTTTGGCAGAATTGCCCCAAATTGCAAAAGTTGGAGTTGTGTAGTTGTGAGGGAATTGGGGATTCTGATTTATCGTCCTTTGTGAAAGAACTTCACTTGAGGTGTAGAACTATAGCCAATGAAGTCATGATGTTTGCTGCACAAAACTGTGAGGCATGGAGGATCCTTGTTTTTTATGATGGAGGGGATGCAGCAAGACTCTACTCTGTCGTTCAACGGTGCCAGAGTCTATAAGTTTTAGACTTGAAGTTGCCCCTTGATCTTAGCAATGAGAATTTGGCTCTTATCGCTGAGCACCGTCGGTCACTTAAAAGCCTCTGTTTGCACAACTGCTTGCGGGCAACTGGAGCTGGTATGAAATTGCTTGGAGCAAACATGAGATTATCCCTTGAAGAGTTGGTTTTAGAGAGATGATGTGTTGTTGTGCAGGAGCATGGAATATCGACAACGCTTGGTCAACAACTCAAATGGCTCAAAAATTGGATCCTTCTGATAAGAGTTGGGAGCTATGCTTGCCTCTTGTAAAAGCATGTCCAGTTTATGGTTGTGGCATATCAAATAATTAAAAAACATAAGAAATTGGATCTTTCTGATAAGAGTTGGGAACCATGCTTGCCTCTTGTAAAAGCCTGTCCAATTTATGGTTGTGGCATATCAAAGGATTAACAAACATGGTTGTGGTTTCAATAATCCAAAACTGTCAAAGTGCTAGAGAATATTGATATCACGAGATGTGATGGCATTACAACAGAGATTGTGTTTGTTTTGGTTTTGGGCTCTCCTAAGTCGAGGCAAGTTTTCTTTTTAAATTTTGAACCTACAATGCTCATAACTCAAATATAACTTTATATTGATTAGGTAGGCCTAGCTTCGGAAATAAGACACTCTCCTGATCACCCTCTCTACGAATTTCATTCCAAGCAGCTCAAGAGATGGGTGAACATTAGTATGCCATAAGTTCTCCTATGCCTGGTCTACTTGCCCTGGGCCCTTAATTGAGGGTATGCCTTATCCATTAAAGCATTGGCTAATAATAAGACAGATACCTGTATAATTCAGTACCTTTTTCAATGATTCATCTCACCTAGGTCTCATTGCACTATTTCATATGTAAAAGCGATATGTATTTCAAGTTATTGAACTCAAAAAGTTTTAGTTTGTGCATGTCAGAGGATCCAAAGTATGTCTTCCTAAATTGTAAGTTCTCTTGTTAGCGCCCAAAAGTTGAGACATTGTAAATAACTTGAAAATAAATTGCAATATTTATCAATTTTAGTTCAATGATTGGCATTTCATTGGTTTGTTTGAAGCAAATAAGCTACAAAGAGTTTTCCAGGTTGAACCCTCTGTAGATTTCAAAAGATTATATTGTATTAAAAAAACAATTTCTATGTATGTGATAATATGTTTCAAGTCAGAAGATCAATTATATGAAAATAAAATCTACATATTCCTAGATGCCCTGATTTGTTCCTGATTATATTCAAGTTAGTATGTGACATTGTATAATTGATGTTGAAGGCTGCAAGGCCATTTGATTGAAAACATATTGAAAGCTCTAAAATTCAATACATATGTTGGTTTGTACCAAATTCAGTTTAAACATGATTTTATCACTGAATACAATATTGTTTGCAATTGATGATTCTTTACATAACCCCATAAGGTACTTGGATCTATCTTTTGGATCTAAACGTTGCTATTTTATTGTGATGTTTTTTAGATCACTATTACTACATGGGTCTTTGACATTTTCCATGGGTCTTTGACATTTTTAGGTTAGGGACATGGAGTGAGAAAAGGATATTAAAGTTGTGTTCCAATGGCTTAGCCTTTAAAGCCATACAATTAAGAGTTGATCAATGAAGGGAATGTCTCAAACAAGTACATTTTCAACATGAATGAATGTATTCTAATTTTCAATGGACAAAGCTTGGGAGTGAAACATAATTCTGTGCTTATTCGACACCTATGCTTTTCATTGTGGCTTGGGAAGTCCACACCTGCCATATTTAATAAATTTGATTTGGAATAGTTGCTTCAAAATTGTATGATATGGTTTAATTTTTCATTTAGTTATTTGGGATCTATCTTTTGGATCTAAACATTGCTCTTTTATTGTTATGTTTTTTTAGATCACTATTACTACATGGGTCTTTGACATTTTTAGGTTAGGGATATGGAGTGAGAAAAGGATATTAAAGTTGCATGCCAATGGATTATTGCCTTTAAAGCCATACAATTCAGAGTTGATCAATGAAGGGAATGTCTCAAACAAGTACATTTTCAACATGAATGAATGTATTCTAATTTTGAATGGACAAAGCTCGGGATTGAAATCGACACCTATGATTTTCATTGTGACTTGGGAAGTCCACACCTACCCTATTTAATAAATTTGATTTGGAATAGTTTCTTCATAATTGTATGATATGGTTTAATTTTTCATTTAGTTATTTGGTTTTCAATGTGTTCCAACTTTATATATATAATATATATATATATATAAATATAATAAGTTTATATTACCTTTCATAATGAGAAATCACAGTATATATCAGTGACACTGGTGCTAACGCTGCCAACAAATGAAGCTATCCCCATCAATAGGTATTAAAGTTCCAAAAAACTATGTCTAGTAGGCTATAAAAAGTCACCATTAAAGAACTTGGACTATGATGAGCAGGGCTTAGACTATGAACATACAAAATTGAAGGACCCTGTAAATTCGCTATCCATGTTGAAACTAGGACAATCAAAACAGGACATACCATAAAAACTTATTTACTTTTAGAAAGGAAAAGCATGCCTGGAGGAGTCAGGCCATTTTGGAATCATAACTGATTGAAGCAAGTTCTCTTAGCTACGCCTTTTATGCAGATCTTCTGAGTCAGAGCCTAAGAGCCATTCAAGATTTTTGCCCATCAATTTCTGCTTGAATTTATGTTCATCATTGTCCCTTCGAAGCTCTAAGATGAGATGGCGTTGGTCATCCATGAACTCGACTAGAAGAGGAGACTTTCCTTTGAGTTGGAAGCATCACCGATTTCAGGACTGTGAGGAATCAATATAGAGGACGATGGAGGGTTAATGTTTGGATTTTCCTCCTCAACAACACTCACATGAACTGAGGAGCCACAATCGATTATTGGAGGATGCAAACACAAGGGGCCACTACAAACAATATCAGGCAAAAAAGATGTACCGCTACGTCGACCTGTGAGACCAGAAGAACTTATACAAGCACGTCGCGGTTCACCACGTTCCCAAGGCATGTACCTTGACCATAACTCTTAGAGAATGGGCCAAGAGAGGAGAAAGGGAGGTCGTTGGGCAAAGATTAGGAACCGAAGGGATGAAGGAGTAATGCATAGAGTAGAGTCGAGCCAGAATGAACAACCGCAGGAGATGCGAGTTCATATAAGATCCATCAGGCCCTGAGCTTCAGCCATCAATTCTCTGCACTTACCTGTATCGAAGCATACCTCCTTCCCACGAATGATATCCATAATCAAATCTAGGTGAGGTAAGGACTGTAAGAACGGTTTGAACAGTGTTAAATGAACGATGACAACCGTTAACCTCAGGGTATAAGAGGAAGGCTGAGAGGTGAAAAGTGGATACAGATGGATCATGCAAGATCTATTAGAGTGACACCCCATCCAAAGAGGAGTTCTCCAACTTTGCTAATTCTGAGCATTCCAAGAGTAAAGGGTGAGCAAGAGTTTGGGAGGCATTAGAAATCAAATCGCGATTAAGATATTTGACCCCTGCATTTGCCAATTTATCAACCACTTTGCTTGCATCCTGACACACATGGGTAGGTATAAGTACATAGTTGGGAAGAAGCATGGATTTGAGAAACTCAAGATTGCTTAAAAGTCTCCCACTGGGGGAGATTTTGGCAGGCTTCGAACCATTGAGAAGTTTGGTGAACATGGCCAGAATGATTCGTGAGTCCCCTTCTACTATGAGTTTTTGATATCCGAATTGAAAAGTTGTTTGAATACCTTTGATAAGTGCCCATAACTTCAAGATATTGAGGATATGTCCCTAATTGTTTTTCAAAACCACCCCATAACTAGCTAGACTTGGATTACCTTTGGAGGTGTCGTCAAAGTTGAGCTTCATAAAACCTTAGGGGGCCGACTCCAAGAAGTAGGACCACTAACGGAGGGGGAGATAACTTGATTATGAATAGGAATGGAGTTAGGATTAATGTCCTAGCTAAGGAGAACAACCTTTTCATGTGAATCAAAGTTGAGGTCTTTAGAGGTCCAGGATTGAATTTAGACTGTCTCCTTGATGTTGTCACAAATTTTGGACCATAATTGAGCCTCAGAAGAAAGCTCTGCTAGAAATATCCTTCAATCTATTTCTTTCCAAAGTTACCATACAACGAACCCATGAAGTAATTGCCACATATAGTTTAGGATTGGGATTTTGAAGGCCTGGTCTCTCCATCTTTCTATAATTGTTATGACGTTGGTTGAATGACAATCATAAGTTCGCATAGATTGTGCCACTTGGTCCCACATTTGCGAGCTGAGAGGACATTGATTTAGGAGATGCTCCGTTGTTTCCTCTTGATTAAGGCATAGAGGGTAGATGGATGGTCATGTGAAAAATCTTTTTAAAAGGATATCCCAAGTGACAATTTGGTTCCGAACCAGTAGCTAAAGAAAAAGGCTCACCTTGGGCCATAGATTGGCTTTCCAAATTTTAACCCAGATCTCCTCCTTAGCCAAAAGTTGAAATTGGGATTTAATTGCATAGGCTTCTTTGATGGAAAAAACCCCTTGAGTAGAGTGACCCCAACGAAGAGTGTCTGGGCCATGATGGATGCAAATTTTCCTAGCTTCTACCTCCTCCTTCCATGGGTTCAAATCACATTCTAGTGGTAATTCAAGGTCTTGATGGCATATTTTCCGCTCTCTCCAAGACGGGTGAGAGGAGTTCTCCTTCCAAAATCCCTTGACTGTCGAGCCTTCTCTGTTTTGCATATATTGGAGAATTCTCTGCATATTTTCTTTGTTATGGAATGGCTATATTTGTTGCCAAGAATTAGTCCAGAAGAGTGCACTCCGTCCATTTCTTACCTCCCCAAAAGTATGTTCTTGTACAATGGTTATGTTACTCCAAGATGCATTCCATATTAAAGAACCAAATTGCGGCTCGTTGAATATGATTAATCTGGATTCTTTAATACATGTAGCATACTTTTGCCTCCACAGGCATTCACAAAGGTCTGTTGGATGCGTCAACCATCTCCACCATATATTTCCCCCCATGACATCATTTAAAGTGTAGGGGCCTCGTATCCCAAGATCACCCGAGAGCTTTGGTTTGGAAAGATCCTCCTATTTTACAAGGGCCCATTTCCTCCCTTCTTTAGTACCTTGCCAATAATTTTTCTTTGAATAGAATAGATGGTTTTAAGAACGGACTTTGGCGCAACTAAGGCTGATAAAACATAGATATGGATGGCTTGAAGGATATATTTCGATAGATGAGATTTAAAGATCTAAAAGTATAGGAGCTAAGGCGACGTTTAAAGGAGTCAATAAGGGGCTCCTGTGAGCTATTACACATGGAGTTTTCAAAGAGGGGGATGCCCAAGTATTTGGAAGGAAGGGAGATCCTAGTGTAGCTGAGGATACGTGAGAGATGGATTTCGATGGCTTTAGGGGTGTTAAAGAAGAAAATTTGAGATTTCCCATAATTGATGGAAATGCCTTAGGCGAAACTGAAATCATTAAGGATATTAAGTATTGTATTGGCTTCCATGGCAGTGGAAGAACCCATCATCATGGTATCATAAAAAAACTGATTGTGAGACACATGAGGTTGGATGCGATATAATGTGAGACCTTCGAGAGTGCCATATTCGATGTGGTATTTTATGTAACAACTGAGGCCTTCAACCATGATGAAAAAAAAGAAAGGAGAGATATGATCTCCTTGGTGAATGCCTTTGGAGGGGGTGAAAGTTTTAGAGGGAGCACCATTGACAAGAATGGAAAATAAAGCTGAAGAGGTGAGGTGAAGGACCCAAGTGACCTAGTAATTGTTGAAACCAAAATCTAGAAGAAGGTCTTGCATGTATTGCCAGCTTAGTGTTTCAAAGGATTTTGAGAAGTCTAATTTAATTATCATTCTCGAGATACAATAATATTTCAGAGAGTGTATTACCTCACGAGAAAGGATTGCACTGTCTAGAATTTATGTTCCCTCAACATATCTAGATTGCTCCTTTGAAATGATAAAAGGAAGAATGGGCTTGAGTCTGAGAGATATTTGTTGGTAAATATGTAACAGACAGCGAATAGGCAGTGTATACTTGTCATTGATGGCGAGTACAATTGTGGTTGTGGAGATGAGTCAGTGACCGTGAGATCCAAGTGCAAGACCCGATCATCGTCGGATCAAGGATAACCTGCACGCTCTTTAAAGTACAAGGAGAAGTGGGAGTAATCGTGATGTGCAAAATCGCGATCTAATCTGAGCCATCGAGCTAGAAGTGATCTGGACCGTTG
>SNQJ01S0158923.1:8410-21934 GCA_010110895.2 Picea sitchensis
ATTATATCGATGGTGGACATTTTTTTCTAGGTGGGCAATTTAAAGACACCAATGGTGATGATGAAGATTTTTATCCAAGTGAGGATTTTCAAGGTATTGATGAGGATGATGAATATTTTCCTCCAAGTGAGTATTTTCAAGGCACTAATAAGGATAATGAATAATTTCCCTCAGGTGAATATTTTAGAGGCATTGATGATGGTGTTGTTGATGATGAAGACATTATTGTTAGAGAATAATTTAATGGCATTGATAATCTTAAGGGTGATGAGGATTTTCCTTCAAGTGAATATTTTCATGGAAGATCCAATGACATTGGCGAGGATGGTAATCATTTTTATAGCGAGTTTGATATTCCTCTTATCAATGAGTTTATCAATGAAGATGATGATGGACCTATGAATGAATATTATTGTCTCAATCATTCAGGTGCAACAAATTAAGGTGGTCAACATTCTCATGTTCGGTCTCCTCACAATGTTTTGTATGATATTCCTCCCACTGATGAAGAAATTCCTTCTAGTGAGGATGATGAAATAGTGGAGACATTACAAAGAAACATTGTGTCTAGGAACATGACTAGACCTTTCTATATCAATCCAACTCATTCTAGTTATACAAGGTCCAGGAAAGAATTTATCACTAATTCAATTTCCATAAGTGATTTGATTTCAAGTGAATGTTGTCAAAATAATTGTTTGAAAAAACATGGACTACATGTATGCCTTGAATAAAAGGAATATATATTTGTCAATGAATAATAGCATGCAAAATTCATATTTAGTGGGGTGCATGATATCCACCAAGACAAGATATGATTATTGCATTAGGAATATTTTACTTTGCAGAAAGGATTTCAAAAAACTTCACTCAATTGGTAATCTTTGTTTACCAAGAATCTAAACATGATTGGAAAAAAATCTTTCATTTTATTCAAAGGTACATCATGGACGAGAGAGTGGGCCTTTAAAAAACACTACATTGTCATGGATGCGTGACTTCTTTTCCAAACATAGAGAGTGTATTTCAGATAGAGACATAATACATATTCCAGATAATTTCTCAAGGAGGGAAATCTACAACTTATACAAAGAATATGCTGAAGGTGTTGAAGGAAATGGTAATTTTATTACATATGCATATTTTACAAGAATACGAAAAAACAATTCAACAATGTTTGTATTCCTAAGAAGTCGAGGATGGGGATTTGCAGTACACATGATACTCTTAAAGCAAGAAGAGATAAATCTGAAGGGGTAGAAAGAAGTATATATTTACAATTTTTTTTAATTGAATAATTATCAACTATGAAAACATATTATCTATATTTTAATTTTAGGTGATGTGCATTCCATAGTCAAAGCACTTCAAGAATATCGTAATCGACAATCAAGTGAAAGGAAAAAGTTGTACAAACATCGAAAGCAGTGTTATGATGCTCCAAACAATTATATAGGTATGATAATTGATGGCATGGACGAAAAAAAACACTTCTACCACATTTTGTCCGTACACCATAAAATTTACAAGAAGGGAATTTCATTAAGTTTCACTTGGTTGGTTGTATGGTTTTTAATGGAAAAATGTGTCCAAGGGTTTACTTCACAACTCCAAATATTAATAATGATCCAAATATGACCATCACCATAATTAATCATGTGCTCACTCACTGGTCTGATAATTTTCCTCAAGTTTTTTATCTATAGTTAGACAACACTAGCCGTGAAAACAAAAATCAAATTATGTTTGGATATCTAAGCATGCTTTTTGAATTGGGAATCTCTCAAAAGGTAAAAGTTGGTTTCCTTCTTGTTGGAAACACTCATGATCATATTGATTAAATGTTCAGTTATTTTTCAGTAACATTGAAGAAAAAAAATGTTCTAAACCTACCATCATTAATTGAATGTATTAAGAAATCATACATTCTAGAGCCTGTTGTTCACATATTAGAAGAAATTGTTGACATGCGAATATTTATTCAGGGATCAGATGGTCAAGAAAAATGTATTTAGCAACTTAATGACATTAGCTTCCAACATCAATTTTGTTTCAAAAATGTTGATGGGAAAACACTTATATGGGGAAATAAGAATTCAACTATTGCAGAATGGGGGCCTTCATCAGGTTTAACATTTTTGAAGTTCATTCCAGATTGTCCAATATTTGCATCAAAGTTATTGTTATTACAATTAGTTGCTGAAATATATAATGCACATAGGAATAATAGAGATGTAGATTATTTTGAATGCTTGGAAGAAATACAAAATCCCATTAAAGATACATATGCGTACTTTGATGTTGTTGGTTATGTTTGGTGGAAGTCTTTTTTCAATGGTTGAAGTGACATAATTTCAAGCTCAAAAAATGAAGACACATTTTTGAAGACTCCATTTCGTTGGCCAAAAAATATGTCGAATGAATTCAAAGAAAGAAACATTGTTGAACAATAAGAATCTCAAGGTGCTATTGAGTTTTCACAAGTAGATGAAAGAAAATTATATATTGGTTCTAGAAGATCACATGCACAACATGGAGCCATGGAATACCTTTACATGGGTTCAATACATGATATCAAGGAGGATAACATGATTGTAGTATTAACGACTGAAGATCCACATGGTTATCCATTCTGGATTGAAAAGGTTATAAATATAAATAAAGAAAACGAAGATGTTACAACAATCGATAAAGAGAAAAAGAAAGGGTCAAAATACAATTCGTCATCACAATGACCTCTTAAAATTAGAGGATGTTGACATACTTCTTTATGAATTAAATTTGACAAAGAGAGGAACTCTTCGCTCGAGGACCAGAGAGATTACAAGAGGTTGCTGCCACAAGAAATAACTTCAAGATGAGAGTTTGTTGAACCTAGTCATAGATGTAAAAGGATTTTGACATATGAAATGTTGGTTATGCATGTAGACTCAGATGGTGCATTCATAGATAATAGAGAAGAGTATATATCATCTACATCATCATCCAATCATTCATTTGAAGTCAATGTAAACTCTGATGGTATTTTAGAATCCATGAGTCAATTTGAATAAGTGTATGAAACATTTTATGTATTTTTTATCCATATGATGTTTGTATGGTAACTAGAAATGAGCATTCTAACTTACATATGATCTTACATGAAGTTATGAATCATTTCTATGTTTTGATTATGGAGAATATAACAAAATTTCTTAGCTCATATGTTTTGAATATGGACAATGTAAAAACACTTTTAAGAAAGAATTTATGTTTCATTCAATGTAATTTGTGTTGACTTTTTTTTATTAAAAGTCAAAAAATATTTGGATGTGATGTTGAATTTTTAAAGTATAGGGTAATGTTTTCACAACATTATATATTATCTTGTGCTTGGAGTGATAAACTAACCTTTAAAAAGTAAACATTTAAGGGTTGATTTTATGTTTTTGTTTACAATAGTGATGATTTCTTATACCACTTTAAATTTTTTTGCAATTTTAATCCCCCAATTTTAACATGGGTGCTATTGGTAGTAGTACTTTTCAATTTGATGGTTGATTTTTAGGTTTTGGTTTTAATGGTACCAACTGTTAAGAATAAGATTTCAAATGAGCTATAGTTTTAACGTTTAGAAAAAAAAAACATTTTTCTTTAGGTAACATCACTTTTTGATTTAGGTGTTGATTTTAAGGTTTTTCCGAGCAACTATATTAGTTTTAAATGCCATGCTTGAAAAATGTTGTAATTTTATCCCAGGTTAGAAAAAATGGTGCTACCAGTAACACCACTTTTTGATTTTCATTTTTTAATGCAAAAATATAGGTTTTAAGGGCTAGAGTTCTTGTTTTGAGGTCACAGTTCTCATTAAGTCGGTAAATTTGTTAAGGGCGTGAAACAAAGTATCTACTCAACCCAAAACATGCCAAATAATCTCTGAAACCACACAACCCATCAAACCCTAGCCTCAAAAGATGACGCCAAGGATAAAGGATGACGTCGTAGGCCTCCAAAGGCCACATCCAAGTTCAAAAGGAGTGCAATCTCATCCCCAAGTGATGTCAAGGTGCCTCCAAAGGCAATGTCCTCCATCTTATGTGCATAAGAGATTCGAGGTGATATTCCCAGTTTGTGGGCTTCCAACCCATATGAGTGGTAAAATGACCAAAACTGTTCAAACCAAGCCCATCTATCCAGCGTACGAGGTTCCAAGGATTTGAGAGCCATTGTCTGAGGGTAGTGATTCATTGGATGACCCATTATTGTCCATCACACATGCCAAAGTCATGCAATAAAGGCACAACTTCCTGGGAGTAAGCCCAGGATGTCCCTCAAGAACCATGTTAGGGGCATCCAAAACAAACCAAAGTATAAAACATGGTTGATCTAATGGATCAAAATATGCTCAAAAATCAAAGTGCTCGGAATTGATAAAAAATGGATTCATTACGTAGATCTCATCCTCACGATCCCAACGTAACTTTAACGGGATCAAACATAGTTCGTATGCGATATATATCACATTATGTCCACTTTTCCAAACATGCAAAATGTTGACCGTACAAAGTATGTACAATCCCTACAGGTTGACTGTGCAGGCCATACTGTTGACGTGCCAAGGGGACCGTACTACTGAGTTGGTAGATGCTAAGTTGGCAAGGTTTGTGGACCAATTCGGTGCTGACACGTGTCATTTAGAAGGCGAACGGAAAGGTTCCACGTAGCACCCCGTTGTTGGTTGGTAGGTGTAAAATTTTATAGAGTCTGCGTGGGTCAAACCTAAGACCTTTTTCCATGGAAAAGTGTTGGCAAGGGTCGGGATACCAACCCTCCCACGGGTGTTTCTTAACCCTATGGCTAAAACAAACATTTAAAATTGCACTAAACTTCACACGGGTGGAAAAAGGGTCGAGGCTTAGCCCCAACCCTTGGTCACTACATCAAAAACCACACTTCCATATGACCTTTACGCATGGATTAATCAATGGCTAGGCATCAGGGTGTGGATTTGTAGGTCGACACTAGGCCACATGGGGCCATGCAACTGACACCTCTGCCCATTAAGGCGCCTATCTCTCTAACCATGCGACAATTGCACCCACGATCCAGAATGGTGCACGTGCTGGGTTTTTGGCATGAGAAACGCACAGAGGACAGGTTGAGTTTGGACATAATGCGTTTTGGCAAGCAGGTACAACAAGTTATTGGGGAAAAACTTCTAGGAAGTGTATTTTCTCAAATTTTTGGCCAAATTAGGTGCAGGAAGAGCCTGACTAGGGTTTTTTGGACATTCTGGAGCCATTGAAGGCATCTAATTTTCATTCCGAGCATTGTAAAGCACTGATTTTGACACTTTGATAATTAATAAAAATGATCCATTGGAAGCTAGACCAGGAGATGTAGCCCAAGAGAGGGGTGAACTCCTTTATCATTTTGTTGTGTTATGTGCTTGATTACGATGGTTGTTTATGTCTGTTTATGCTGCTCATGTTAAGTAAAAAAACTCATTAAGTTTATGTGTTTGCAGCTTGATCCAATTGCCTAAGTCACATAACTATTTCACTTGCAAATTTGTACACACAACCCTTTTTCATTTTCAGATCAAGTTGGTATCATAGCTAAGGTTTTTTGAAGGTTTGATTGTTTGCAAGTGTTTGTTTTCTGATGCTTAGAAGGTTGAAGCTCACAAGAGGAGAAGGTCAACTTGTAGAGCCAAGTTCTTAACTTTCAAGAAGGATAAATTTACATTCACCTCAAGCTCAAGGAGGCATTCACCAAGTATGGCTCATGACAAGAGTCATGAAACTCTTACTTCAGAATATTAAACTTCCAAAAAATATTTTTATGATATGACATAAATGGTGAAAGTTTTATTTGAAGAAATAAATGCAAGGTTGCAAGGTTAAAGCTCAAATCCTCCAAGAGGTAATGAAGATAGTGGTGATAAAACTCCAAAAGGAAATGGAGGGAATGGTGATACTCCAGCTCCTTCACCTCCATCTTCCACTTCTTCTACCATTTCACAATCACCTCCAAATTCTCCAAAAGAACATGATAAAATTCCTCCACAAACTCCTTTTCTTAATCTTCATATTAAGTTTGAATTGCCTATGTACAATGGAGAGGTAAATGTTGAGAAATTGGATAACTGGATTTGTCAGATTGAAGTGTATTGTAGGATACAAAGAATCAAAGATGATGAAACTAAGATTCAACTTTTTTCTCTTAGATTGGAAAGTGAAACACTCATTTGGTGGGAAGCCAAAACTCAAGAGCACATGAAGAAACATGGCAAAGTTTTATCCTCTTGGAATGATTTTATTGTTGCACTTAAAAGAAAATTTTATCCATTAGCATATATGCAGAAAGCTATTATGGATTGGAAAATTTTTAGACAAGCTAAAGGGAAAAGTGTGCAAAGCTACACTCAAGAATCTAAAAGAAGATCTTTGATTTTGGATATATATTTATCTTCTCAAGAAACTTTACTCAAATACATTGGAGGATTGCATAGCTACTTGAGACACACAATACTTATGTTTAACCCTACAAATCTAAATGAAATTTGTGTACATGCAACTCATATGCAAGTAAGATGGAGAAATGAACCTCAAGAGGGCAACAAGAAGCCATTTGTTAAGGGAGACAAGGGAAAGAGGAAATTCAAGGGAAATGAAAGAAAGAATGCTTCAATCAAGAAAGAGGGAGAGAACCTCTCATGTAAACATTGTTAAAAAAATGGCCATGATGAAGACCATTGTTGGAAACTTCATCCTGAAATGAAACCCAAAAAGTTCAGACACAAAGGGAAACCAAAGACTGTTGCAACAACACAACATGATTTAGGTTATGATTCAGGAGATGAAACAAAAATTAAAGCCATGGGTTTTCAAGGTAAGGATTCTATTGCAATTACTAGTTCTTCAAGTAGTAGCCTCAATGAAATTCAACATGAAAAAAAAAGAATAGAGCTTTTCCACATAAGGGTAATTTCAAATCATACCAAGATAGATACTCTATTTGATACTGGATCTCAAGCAAACATCATTTCTGAAGACACATTTAAGAAATTTCATTTGGAAACTACTCCTCATCCTAAACCATATCCTCTAGGATGGATATGTGACAATTCCAAATTCCATGTGACAAGAAGATGTAAACTTATATTTACCATCATTGCAAACTTTATAGATGAGGTAGAGCTTGATGTTATTCCATTGGATATTTGTGGTATTGTATTGGGAAGCCCATATTTATATGATAGGAGAGACATATTTCATTATCATGAGAAAAAATATGATTTGTTTAAAAATGGATTTGAGTACATTGTTAGAGCACATACAAAGAACTTGAATTTGTCACTTGTAAATGTTGGACAAATGAAGAGATTATTCAATGCTAGTAAGAACTTTGTACTCTTTATGATCAAACCCAAAGACAATGTTGAAAAAGAAGCTTTCCAAGGTCAAAGTTGAAATCTGATTTATATGAGGTTGTTAACAAATATGATGATATGTTTCAGGAACCAAAAGGATTGCCTCCAAAAACAGGTATCCAACATGAGATACAATTGCAACAATATTGTCCTCTTCCAAACATTGATATGTACATGATGTCAGTTGTTAGTCCCTAAAGTTGCACTTGACTATGAGAGGGAAAGGTAGGGAATCATCAAGTTATTGCAATGGTTTTATGGGTAAATTTTGCATTTAGGTTTTGAACTGGTTGAAGGTTGGGTTAAGGATAATGTGAAAAATATGTCTCAAACATGCAAGAGAAAAAACATATCTCAATGGCTTAGTAAATGGCAGTTAATCTGATTATATAAGATTTCAATTTGTCCAATCACACATGAAAATCTTGATCCTAAATATCATTCAAGACACAAGAGAAAAATACTTGAAAGAAAATCTGATTATGAACAAACAATCAATAAAGTTTTCACTGGCTTACTCATAAACAAGATACATCATATGTATTGCAAAATATTAACATGCATTCAAGTAGGAAAAAGATGGAAAAATGGACAAGAATTATAAATCTAACCATCATATTGCCTTTAGCATTTAGTATCAATTGAAATATATGGTTTTCTTTACAATAGAGTGTTCTTCAAAACTGACTAATAGTTCCCAACCCATCCCCTTACATAACTTCTCCTTCTACCATGTTTATATAGAAATAATACATATTCATCAAGATCCAAAAGAAATGGATCTGAAAACCTACTCAGAGGTTGGCGACCTACAAAGCTTATATAAACTAAAACGAAATGTGTTATCTGTTAGCCATCATGCTATGAAACCAAAAAACCTGTGATATGATTTAGAGTGAAGGAGTACAACCTCGATATCTTCAAATGAGTATAAAATTGAGGACATGACTTTGATATTTAATCATCAATCATGCTGGCTTGTAGGATAAGATCTCGGGAATCCTCTGACATGATCTTGTGAAGTGGTGCATGTGAAATCATGATTTCTCCTGGCGCTACAAGAATAACGCTATTGTTGTAGCTCCTTTTTCCATAAGCAAAATTTCAAATTTGAAATGAGAAAAATACTTTTGACTTGATGGAAAGATCCTAGAAGTCTAATTCTAAGCTTAATCACACTAATGCATGTTAAAAACACTCAAAAAGAATAATGCAAGCACACTTTTAAAACTGTAGAGGAAGAAAACAAAATGTGAAGTAATGCTAGGAAAGGATAGGGTAGGGAAAATAATCTTTCAACAGTCATTGCAAAATCAAGGACTAACACCAGTCATGGAGAATGCTGAAATTAAAAAAACAAATCCAAGAGTTGCTTGAAAAAGGGGTTATCATGCAAGCACATCGCCATGTGTGTCACCAATCATTTTAGTACCAAAGAAAGATGGTACATGTCACATGTGTGTAGATTTCAGAGCCTTGAACAAGATTATAGTAAAGAATCATTATCCTCTTCCTAGAATTGACGTTTTTCTTGATCAATTGAAAGATGCTAAGTATTTTACTAAGTTGGATTTGAGAAGTGGATATCATTAGATTAGGAGATTAGGATTGTTGAAGGAGACACATGGAAGACAACTTTAAAAAAAAACAAGGTTTGTTTGAATGGATGGTTATGCCATTTGGACTTTGTAGTGCTCCTGCTACATTCATGAGAGTCATGAATGATGTTTTAAGGCATTTTCTTGATGATTGTGTAATTGTCTACTTGGATGACATTTTTATATTTAACAAATCTTGCGAAGAGCATGCTATGCATGTAAAACAAGTTTTAGATGTCTTGAAGAAAGGAAATTTGTTTTTGAATATGTCTAAATGCGAGTTTGGAAAGACCTCACTTGTTTAATTGGGACACATTGTTGGAGGAGGAGAATTGGAAATAGATCCTTCCAAGATCAAAGTCATTTTGGATTGGCCCAAGCCCAACAATGTGACAGAGGTAAGAATCTTTTTGGGAGCATCCCAATATTGGAGAAAGTTTATTGCTAACTTCTCTTCAATTGCAACTCCATTACATGCAATGACAAGCATCAAGCAATTTTTCCAATAGGGAGGCAAGAAACAAAAATATTTTGATGCATTGAAGGAGAAGATTAGTTCAACTCCAATTCTTGCACTTCCAAATTTGAGACAACCATTTGAGATCCAAACATATGCCAATAATTATGCAATGGGAGCAGTCTTGTTGCAACATGGTAAGCCCATTTGTTTTAATTCTGAAACTTTTAATGGTGTGGTGATTAATTGTCCTACATATTATAAGGATTTGTATTCATCAGTGCAAAGTGTGAAAAAATGGAAACATTATTTCTTGGGAAAAGAAACTATCATTCACACAGATCATTAACCATTGCAATACTTACAATCACAAACAAAGCTACAAAAAACAAGGCACTTTAGATGGATGGGTTTCCTACAACAATTCCACTTGGTTATTAGGTATAAGAAAGGCATTTATAACAAATTTTCTGATATGGTTTCTAGGCCTATTGTTAGTGCTCCAGTTATTCTTAAGCATAATTCTACCATGCAAGAGACCTATGTTGAACAATATGCTTTAGATGCTGATTTTAAAGAGGTTTATGCAAATTTGTGTCATTCTAACGAAGTTGAGGAATTGGATTACCATGTGCATGATAAGATTTTGTATCATCTTGGCAAGCTATGTATTCCACAGGGTGAAAGAGTCAACATCATAAGGGAAGCACATTCTTCTATTATTGCTGGCCACTTTGGTGTAGGCAAGATAATGGCTAATTTGAAAAGGTATTGCTATTGGCCTAAAATGAATGAAAATGTTTCAAGATATGTAAGAGGATGTTATTTATGTTCTACAAGTAAGCCTAACAATAGAAAGTTAGGTTTGTATACTCCACTTCCAGTTCCTTCTCGTCCTTGGGAAAGAATTTCCATGGACTTTGTAGGAGGTGTACCTATGTCTAAAAAAATCATGATTATCTTTATGTTGTGGTTGACCATTTCAGAAAAATGTGTATTTTGATGCCTTGTAAGAAGCAGGTTACAGCTTAAAAAATGACACAAATTTTCTTTCAACATGTTTGGGTACATTTTGGGTTGCCCAAATCCATTATTTCTGATCAAGATTCTCGATTTTTTGGGAACTTTTGGTCAAGCTTATGGGCACTCATGGACACCAAGCTGAAAAAGAGCACAACATTTCATCCACAAACTGATGGTCAAACGAAAGTGGTGAATAGAACAATAGTACATCTTCTTCGTGGTTATTGCAGCAAACATCCTAATCTTTGGGATGAGCACCTACACTACATTCAACATGCTTATAACTGGGCTAAGCACTCTTAAAATCAAACATCTCCATTTGAGGCATGTTTTGGTTATTTTACAGAATCTCCTTTAGATTTTATCTTTGGGAAGGATATTTCTATTGATGGTCATTATGCCATTGATAGAGAAAATAAGTTCATTGAAAAAATTCAGTTGGTGCATCAAATGGTACAAGAATAGTTAGAAAAGAGCCAAGCCAAGTACAAGACAAGACATGACAAGCATCGTATTGATCATAGTTTCCAAGTTGGATATGGAGTTTGGATTTACATTAGAAAAGAGAGGCTTAAAGGATAAGGTAAAAAAATGAAACCAATTAGATATGGAGCTTTCAAGATTCTTGAAAAGATTGGTAACAATGCCTTCCGTTTGGATTTGCCTCCTTATATGAAAATGTATGCAGTTATTAATGTTGAGAATTTGAGATTGTATGAATCTCCTTTGATTGATGATCAAGGAGAGCATGTTAAAATTACATCCATAGACGACTTCTCACCATAATATATTTCAGAATTGCATGAGGATACAATCCTTGACAGGAGGATGAGAACTTCAAAATGAGGGAATGTGGAATACCTTTGTGTTGGTCTTAAAGGCACAAATCAAAGAAAATCTAAATGGATTGAGGTTGAAAAAATGAGGGAACTGTACCCTCATCTTTAGATTGAATGAAAGTAGTCTTTTGGAGGTCCAAAAGCTTCCCAATGGGGAGGAGTGATCCAGGGGATCAAAATATGCTAAAAAATCAAAGTGCTCAAAATTGCTCGAAAATGGATTCATTGTGTATATCTCGTCCTTACAATCCCAATGCAAATTGAACGGGCTCAAACAAAGATCGTATGTGAAAGATATCACGTTCTTTCCACTTTTCCAAATAGGCAAAATGCTGACTGTACATAGTCCGTACAGTCCCTACAGGCGGACTGTGCAGACCGTACTGTTGATGTGGTAGGGGGACCATACTACTGAGTTAGTATATGTTGACATGGCAGTTTCTAAGTTGGTATGGTTCGTGGACCAATTCAGTGCTGACACATGTCATTTGGAAGGGAAATGCAAAGGTGCCACGTGGTACCCCGTTGTTGGTTGGTAGGTGTAAATTTTATAGAGTCCATGGAGGTCGAACTGAGGACCTCTATCCATCAAAAAATGTTAGCAAGGGCTGGGCTACCAACCTGCCCATGGGTGTTTCTTAACCCTTATGGCTAAAACAAACATTTAAACTTGCATTAAAATTCAAGCGGGTGGAAAAAGGCTTGCGTCTTAGCCCTAGCCCTTGGTCACTACACCGAAACCCACAATTCGATATGACCTTTACGTGTGGATTAACCAATGGCTAGCAAGCAGGGTGTGAATTTCTAGGTCAGCGCTAGGCCACATGGGGCCATGCGATCGACACCTCCTCCCATTAAGGCACATATCCCTCTAACCATGATCCAGAATGGCGCGCGTGTTGGGTTTTTGGCATGAGAAACACATAGAGGCCAGGTTCAGTTTGGACAGAGTGCATTTTGGAGAGTAGTTACAACAAGCTATTGGGGAAAACTTCCAGGAAGTGTATTTTCTCAATTTTTTGGCCAAACCAGGTGCAGGAAGAGCCCAACTAGGGGTTTTTGGACATTTTGGAGCCATTGAAGCCATCTAGTTTGCATTCCAAGTATTGTAAAGCACTTATTCTGACACTTTGAGCATTAATGAAAATGATCCATTTGAAGCTAGACCAAGAGATGTAGCCCAAGAGAGGGGTGAAATCCTTTATCATTTTGTTGTGTTATGTGCTTAATTATGATGGTTGTTTATGTATGTTTATGCTACTCATGTTAAGTAAAAAAACTCATTAAGTTTATGTGTTTGCAACTTGATCTAATTGCCTAAGTCACATAAATATTTCACTTGCAAATTTGTACACACAAACCTTTTTCATTTTCTTATCAATGGTTAACGAAAGTTCTTAAGAAACATTAGTCCTTAAAACATGCAAAGTATGTTGTAACTTAAGACATAAGCCATGTAAAATGATTCACCTTGGTATCCCCTTCAAGCATCACATTGGCCAAGACCCCATGTGGGTTACCAAGTTCAAGTATGAGAGGGTATTCATCCAACCCTATTAGGTGTGCCACCTAGACATGAATACAATAACCTAGGTAGAGGGATAGGTCTTGAGAGTGACAAGTGAAAGTAAAAACCCACCAAGAGTAAGTGTGAAAATGATATGGTTTATGGATTACTTGATGGCTTATGGTGATGTAAATCCATCTCTATGAGTTCCTTTGTGGAGGTTGCGCTTTCTCTTGAGTTACCCAATATTTGCATGCCACCTTTTTCCAAACCCCTTTATTATCCATCTTTCTAATCCCTATTTTTTATATTATATTTTCTAGTCCCCTTTAAAAGGTTTCAAGCTTTATCATCTCTTTTCTTGGGACTGGGGTGAGCATTGAATGAGTAGAGCTCAGGTTGGACCGAATTTTGGTGGTCCTTCTATTCTATGTTCACTTTATTTTCTAGCATCATTTTCTTATTCTTTTATTGTAGCTGTGAAACAACCTCCAATCCTTTAGCCCCTCTTCTCATGAGGATGGGACATAGCCGAAGCTTAGGAGATGTAAGAGGTTTCAATATTGAAGGTGTGAAGTATGGTCAGAAGTGGAATGTGTTGGATCATGTTGTCATTGATGCCAATGGTTTGTCATTGATGCCAATGGTTTGATTACTTGGGAGATTGTTGGATCATATGTCATTGA